>CAEGAG010228509.1:0-13734 GCA_903067065.1 Brachyrhaphis terrabensis | reverse complement strand
GTCTTTCACTTGCTCACCTTCCTTAAACTTAAGCACAGATCTCACAGTCAACACATAAATGTTTAGCACTTCTAAACATTTGTGAAAATGTTAAAATGTGGAAATGCTATAAGTGTTTGTTGCACAGATGAACCTCAAATATGTGACATTAGTTCCCTGCAGGTCTTTCATAATGTCACATGCAGTTTATTGTAGCAAAATACCTTTGATTTCTTTACAGATTCACACTAAGACAGTAGGAAATTACATTTATTACAAGCGGAAACTTGAATTACACAATTAAATATAGTCATAAGTTATTTAATGATGTGATTCTGTATTGAAAGGTCAATTTCAAATGACACTTGTTCAAGGTCTTCAGAAGGTTTTCCCAGATTCTGTGTGAAAACCCATTTTGATGAAGATATTCTGAGATTCATGTGCTTCGTCTTGATTGGTTTGGAGAAAGTACTGTTTGTGTTTGTAACTTTGGTCTGATTTATTCCTAAATCTAAATCTGAATCTGGTCTTATGGATGTTTCTCAGCTCCAATCATCTACAGACTGAAGAGTTTCCCCTTCCTCTTAACATAATAAACTCTTGTTGTTTGGATTTAGATATAAACTTGGGGCATTTTAACTCATGTATATAATTTGATCTAAACCAGTGTTTTTCAAAGTGGGGGCCGCGGTCCCGTTGGGAGCCACCAGGGGGCGCTTTGAGGCCTCAGAAAGCTGGAGGGAAGCTTTGGAAAAAAAATCAAAAATTTCGATCAAATACTTTTTTTAATCACAACTTTTTAATACATCTTTTAAAAATCATAAAATCTAATCTGTTTTCAGTCATTTTTATTAAATATGAATTGAAATAACTTACTGCATTATTACTTGAAATACCCATCATGTTGATTGGCTGCCAGTGAAATTCATGGAGCCGTTTTGCTCCTCAAGCTAGCTTAACAAGCGCAAAATGGACAAGATTTTGACAATATGAAGACTAAAGGAACGCCCTGCTGCAAAAAATCCTTAGAAACTCACGGAAAACTAAAATCAGAATGCATGAGGCAACATTTATGTTAAATAAATGTATTAGTTAGTTATGGAATAGTGAAAAAAGTGAAAAAATCATTTTAAAAGTTGGTGTTTCTTTACATTGCCTGAGAGTTTGCAAAGGGGTCTTTGCCCAGAAGCTAATTATTTGGGGGCCCATGACATGGAAAAGTTTTGATCTAAATCTCTGTTGTAGCTCTGCTGTACCATTTGCAGCGCTAAAAGCAAATTGTTAACGTGTGTTTGGTTTCTTCCCTGCAGGTGCCAGTTTTGGTAAAGGAGCTCCTGGAGAAATATTTTGGTTCTGCTGAAGCCATTCAAAATTTTCTCACAACCTCTTTTCTGACCAGCCAGGCCCAGCAGACAGATGGCCAATCCTGCGATCCCAAAGCAGAGGAAGCAGCCCAGGGTTGCCTGAGCGAGTCAGAGGCAGGTCGGCAGAGGGTCACGGCCTTCATGCCGATTAAACAGGCTCTGACCCCAGCTAAAAATGAGGGCAGTCTTCCAGGCCAGCATGAGTCCACTCACAGCCCATCGTTCTCTCTGGCTGACATGGGAGCTGTTTCCTATAAAACCACAGCTCCCAGTTATCCTGCCAGACCACAGCCTGTTTACCCACAAACCCAGCAGCAGTTACTGCGGAGCGCTGCCCACACCGACACCGCTCCAGACCCTCAGCACGCCCACGTAGCGGGTGACAGATGGGAAGGAAGAGGAGGGTTGAAGGTGCTGCTCTTTGAGCAGGATGCAGGGGATGTGAACTCCATGTCGGCCCAGCAGATCCTGGATGATTTCATGCATCATCTGCAGGCACACAAGGAGGCCGGGGGAAGGAAGGAGCAGCAGAGTGGGCAGGAGTGGATGAATGGGGTGGAACAGGCAGGGAAAGTGGGAGACTGAGATGGCCGTGCGAGGAGTTTATTCCTGTCCTAATTATTTGCCAGCAGTGATTGTACTTTAGGTGGCTAAAAAAGTCAGAGGGTGTAGATTTATTTAATTAATACATGATGTTGTGTTTGTAGACTTTTATATAGCTGAGTAAAGCTAGCACTTTAAGGTTGGAAACGTAAAAACAGTTCAGAGCAACTTTTGCAAACAAAAAGAAGAGATTTGTTTGTGTCATCTGGAATGTTGCATCTATAAAAGAAGCAGTAGATATTATTTTTTAATATTCACACAATGTGTTTTCTATCAAAGCATGTTGTAAGTTGCAGTCCCCAAAACAGCGTAGAATATTCCGTTGCATATCTGTAACACTTAATAGAAAGTCCTCATTAACTCTCAAAATGTAGGACATTTGTTTAACAGCTAAACAAAAATAGATTTTGAGTAATAGACATGATTTCAGATAAAAATTGTTCACTCAGTTTCATTTATTCAGGCTTCAATTGAGCCTTAATATGAATTAGCACAAGCAAAGACAAAAACAAACTAAAAATGTATACACCTGGGGTTACAACGACAAGAAAAAACACAACTGGAAAGTTTAAACAGAAGGTCTTTCTGTTAATTTTATGTAATTTGTGCAATGTTAAGTCTTTCTAACTGAGGAAAAATACAAGTTTAAAGAGAAAATTGGCAAAATTCTAAGAAAATCTCTCAAACATGTTGAAAAAATATTTGGCCACACTTGAAATGACGTCATGTTTAAATATAAACTCTCTAATATGCCGTCGGTTCCCATTTTTCAGCTGTAAGAACTTCTCGTCTTGGAGAGGTTTTCATAGAGCATCTCTGTGTTGATTGTGTGCACATTTGTTCTGTAGAGCATTTATGAGGTCAGGCATTGATGCTGGATGCAAAGGTCTGGCTCGCCTTGGAATCTCTAGTCCAAACCTGTTTGATACCGGTTAACATACAACTCACGTCAAGCTAACTGGATTAAAGTCTGGATTATGTCAATGAGATATCATAAAATGTCTTCATTGGACTATAATGAATTAAAAACATTTAACTAACTCTCCAATTAAAAGTGGAGGCCATATGCTTTTGTTAATGTTGTCTATCTCATCATATGTAATGCTTTTAAAATGCTTTCCTGTGTTAGCCAGCACTTTAATATGAGTTAAGTGTGTGAGTAAAGATGAGTATGAATGCATAGATGTACATACTTCACAGAATGTATAGTTATTTAACACAATGGTCCTTCCATGTCAAAATAATAGAGACTCTTTGCTGTTTTAGTGACTTTGATGTACAGTAAAATATGAATGTAAGTAATATGAATGGATTTTCAAGCTGTAGATTAAATAAAGAGCAAAATTAAAATGATTTTAGTCTGTATAATTTCAGAGTTTCACTATTAAATGTGCACAGTGTGTTAAATCTGTGTTTCTATCTTACTGTTACCAATAAAGATGCTTGTAAATGGCTTGGAATATAGACTTATGCCCATTTATAATTTTTGTGTGATAATCATCAACTTTATTTCTTCCTTCAAGATAAAAACCATATTTAAATTAGATTAATGTATTTGCAGGGCACAGTTTTTTGGTTTTTATTTGCAATATACATTTGTATAAATAAAAATGTGTCTTGTTCTTAGCATGAAATACCAAATGAAACACTGGGGTGTGAATATTTTTACTAGAAACTGTAAAAGTTAATTACATACAACTCACGTCAAGCTAACTGGAGCTCTGATTCAAGCTGTCATAAATACTTAAAATGACAGTTTAAGCCAATTGGTCCCACCTCACAACCTCCCCACATAATCCTCTGTAGGCATAACTCCTCTCATACTTTCACTGTTAATGCTGTTCAAGAATCATTTTACAAACAATATGGACTTGGTTTTAATTTTTTTAATTAATAAAAGTTTATTCTAAGTCCAATTATTCCTAACTAGGAATCAGAGAATTGAGAAATTCAGATCATTTTCACTCAAAACTGCACATCAAATCAATTTGTTTTTATGTGAAATAATAATCAGACTGAGATCAGTTTTGTCACTTAGTTGAAGAAATTACTGAGGCTGAGGCTTTTGACAGCATAATAAAACATGAAGGTGAGTTAATTTAGCTTTATTGAGACTCTGACAGACAATAACCCTGTAATCTTCAAACAACAACAAAGCATTTCCTGTTTCTTTGGCCTTCGTATTGATCAACCTGACAGGTTTCAGGTAAGGACTATTGTAGATATACACCAACAGACTCACCCATTGTAATGTGTCGATCAGAACAAGTTTGCTGATCAAACACTGGCCTGCTTTCCAATTGGTCCCTGGGTTTAATAGGATCCTGGAGACTCTGATGGGGGATTACGGTTCCAAACTCACCACTTAGCCCAGTCTCTTTCACCTCCAACCATGGCTGCAGCGGTTTAGGGGGGCGCCGCACCTGCACAGACCCAGAGGGGTGCCATCAAAAGACAACATCACATCACAAGGAAGACATAGGTGGTTTCAGCTTGAAGGAAGGGGGGAAGACGGCCTTGTGAAAAAATCTTTGGAAAAACCCTGTAAACTCTGGAAACGGATTATTATCTCTTTCATCCTTATTTCGTTTTCATCTGTTTTCCTCTTTAACTTTCCTGCTGTGGTCTCCACACCAATTTGGATTACAAGGAATCTTTTCGGCACAATTTCTCCAACCGAGTGAAAGAATTTGGATTATCCTCTGAGGTCGACTGCGTCCTTCACCATCTCAAGGATCTACCTGCTTATCCGCTCCACCTGGAACAACTTAGATGAGCTCAACCTGCTTATAACTCACCAAGCAAAAGGCCTGCACCAACAACTGATCACTCCAGCTGCAAAGTTAGTTTGACACTGAAACCACCTTCTCTCTCTCTTGTGAGCTCTGTCAGCTTTTCAGCACACCTGGATAGACTCCTTATCTCACATTTCTCCCTTGTCTTTGTACTGATCGTTGCATGGTAGTAAGCCATGGCGCTGCTGAAGATGAAGTTCAGCCAGCAGAGGCGGGTGCGTCTGGCCCAGGGCCTCTGGCTGCTCTCCTGGCTGGCAGTGATGTGTGGGGCCTTCATCTTTTGTCTGGGGGTTTATATCAAGATCGAGCTGCTTCGTAGAGACGAGGTAGAGCGACTCTTACACTCACACGGATGATGAAGCACGCACTAGACGCCCAAGTGGTACTAAAGTTTTAAAACAACAGATCTGTCTATTTAGAGTCAGACAAATATGTAACTGTTTGCTCAGACATTTGCTTCGGAGTGTTGCAGTTTACAGAGCCTGCTCCGCTGTTGCTTATCTGTCCTTTAAATGTAAACTTTGCTTAATCCTTCAACAACAAAACAGACAAAATACAAGTGTCAACATGCGCACTCATGCATATAAAGTCATGTTGGGTGCAGCATGCTGAGAAGCTTCTTTTAGACCTCAGCATTTCTCTTCCAGAATCATTACCATGCAGTGTGTATTGATTGCTGAGGTGGCCAGCAGGTGAAGGTTACAGCCTCTGGAAGAGTTGTGTATTTGCTCAAGCCATCCAGTCACTGCATGTGATTGGCCACTATTGGATTTTAGAAAAAATGGAATCATTGAAATCCAGACGACTACCCAGGAAAGCTGCAAAGCATGAGCAAATGCCTTAGTACATCGATTGATCTCTACAAGGATAATCCAATAAATTAACCCTCAGTGTGACTGAGTAATGAAGTATTTGAAAAATGGAATCAGGAAGGATTTACGAAAAATATTCTCTTTAAGTGAAGAAATATATAATTAATAGTTGTTTTTTTTTTGCATTTTGCTCCACTTTATTGTTAAAAAGACTGATAATTACAAAAGGGAACCAACACAATGGATATTAATTGTCATAAATTACAGGTGGCCAGAAGACAGCAGTGCTAGCTTTGACAAAATACCTGTAAATTTAACAAACAACAAAAAAGCAAGAAAAGTTGCACAACATGGTTTTGTTTGTGTCATAAATTATTGGTAAAAATGTAAGTGCTGTCATAGGATGTGTAATTGAGAAGTGACAAAAAATGGGGTTTACGTCCAGCTTTAGCTAGTTAATCAGTAGCGCTAATGCTAAGCTAATGCTAAACTTGCTAGCAAAACATTTAAATGCCACCTTTACTTATATTTACTACTATTTCACTAACGTTTTATGCCTTAATCAGGAACAAAATCTTATTTTTATGTTTTTTTTAAAGCTTGTCAACAAACCTGCTGATGATCAAAATAATTGTAATAGAGGCTCGAAAATATTTAAGTTTTATCATTACATTTTAATAATCTGTTGGAATTTGATAAATGTATTTTTATATCTCTTTTTTGGTAAACATACATGAGTTTTTCTTTAAAATATTGTCTACACTCAACACATTTTTTCTAATGTTACCATCTTTTAAGAAGGAAAGTCCCATTGAGATTAAAAACCTTTTTCTCAAGGTAGTCCTGGCCAAGAGGCAGCAAAGGTTTAATTAAACATTACATTAAATTAAAATGTTTGCAAACTGTTTCACTAATTTAGGTTAAGTCAGAGGTGTCCAACTCCAGTGGGCTGCATGTTTTAGACATATCTCTGCTCTAACTCAGCGAGCTCAAATGGCTGATTCAGCTCCTCAACATATCTCCTAGCTCAGCAGAGGGCTGCTAATTAGACACTCCTTTAATTCAGGTATGTTAAATCAATAATATCTAAGCAATATTTAAGACACGCAGGACACCGACTCTTGAGGACTGACCTAGTTAAAATCTAATAGTTTGTTGATTTGTGCAGGTTTTATAAAAACTCAGCAAAATATTTTCCAAAACGTATGATTGATTGACAATCAATCAATCAATCAATCAATCAATCAATCAATCAATCAATCAATCAATCAATCAATCAATCAATCAAGGGATTATTTATCTAACGGATACGATGGTGTTTGAAGTACTGAGAAAACAATTGCATTATCACTGATAAAATTCAGATAAGTGTGTTAAATCAAAGATCAACCAACCAATTAATCAATCAATCATATTTGTGCACAAAGAACTTTAAAAACTAATACTTGGCCACAGTACTGTACAGCAAGCAAAGTAACACATGACAAAAATAAAAATGTAAATAAATAATGGTAAAAACCTATGCAAAAAGAAAAAGGAAAATAGACATCATTGGAATATCTCACAAGAATCGAAGATTATAAAAGATATATTGATTAAACCTGTCTTTTGTGGAGGAAAACTATTCCACAGTGTCGGGGCTGCCTCTGCAAAACTCTTTCATCTCTGGATTTACAATAAGCTTCAGCTGCTGTTAGAAGCATCTGATCTGCTGACCTGAGAGTTATAGTTGGAACATATGCATGCAATATTTCAGGAAGGTCTTAAGAGACTTAAAAACAAAAAAGAAAATATTAAATTCAACCCTTTTGCACAGTCTTGCAGATCACAAATAAAGAAAAGAAGAAAAAAGTTGAACTACAATCAAAAAGTATTTCCATCAACTATTTTAAAAGTTCAGTAATAAATCTGGTTTGGAATAGCAACATGACACATACAGTATTATAAATCCACTTAAAGTTAAGCTAAAAGTCTATCAAATGTACAGATACGATGAACTTTGTATGTGTAATAAAGCACATCTATCAGATAAGAAAGTGAAAAGGGAGAGGAAATTATAAAGTGACAGCTGCATTCTTTGACTCTTCTCTCGTTTTTGAGGTGATGGAGAACACAGAGATCCATGTAGTACCAAACCTCCTAATGATGGTCGGCTTGGCCTCCATTGGAGCCAACTGGGTTGCCAGTCGGGTGTGCCAGGACTCTCTGGATGTCAGCCGCTTCCCCCGCTGGAAAGTCCTCTTGCTGGGCTGGTATGCTGTGGCCGCGCTGCTGTGCTGCCTGCTCCTTGCTGTGGTCGTCCTCAGTTATGTCCTACAGGGGAGGCTGGAAGAGTCGCTGAAGGTGAAAGTCACAAAAACTGTGTATTGATCCTAACAGATCAAGAGGGTGAAATGCAGAGTGACAGTGTGACCTTAACAGGTTAAAAGGGTTAGCTGATTTGAATACGAGATCAAGATGGAATAGTTTAGGAGAACTGTGCTAACAGGGGTGAAAAAATTGACAAGAAAATATGTGAAAAAAATATCTGAAGCCTGTTCATCATCCAGTCATCTAAGTTTTAGTAAAACAACTAAAACATGCAAGACAGAGAGGGTCCTGGTGACTGGTACTAGAACTAATGTATTATACAATTCTCTAAGACATTTTGCAAATGGTATTCTTTGTTGTTAGGTGGGCCTGAGGAACGGGATCCGGTTCTACAAGGATACGGACGTCCCTGGCCGCTGCTTCCAAAAGGAGACCATTGATCGTCTGCAGATGGAGTTTCGCTGCTGTGGAAACAACAACTTCAAGGACTGGTTCGAGGTTCAGTGGGTCAGCAACCGATACCTGGATTTCACTTCCCAGGAAGTCAAGGAGTGAGTAAACAACAACAAATACACAAGTATGATATGAGATGAAGAGAAATGAGATCAAAAGCAGAGAATCTAAAGTGATGTGGGGTGTAAGAGAGAGAACTGGGCTGCATAAGAGACAGATGAGTGGACTTCACATCCAAAAAGGTCAAACTATATGTTAGAGAGAGAAAGAGAGGAAGCATGATGTGTAGAGGAGATGAGGAGATGGTTTAAAAATAGACCTGGCCTTTAGTTTTGAAAAGAGAGACAGAGAGGTTGAAGCATGAGAGGATTGGTTGGTCAAAGATTAAATAAGTGAAAGGCAATGAGTAAACAGAGGTTTTGACACGATGCCACTTGTATTGATGTGCTCTTCACTTCTCACTAAGCCGAATCTCAAGCCCTTAACATTTTTTAAAAGGTTTTGTTCCTCCTATCTCCTTTCACTTTTAACCTTTATGCTTCTTCATCGTTTTCATTTATTACCTGCAGTCGTATACGGAGCAACGTGGATGGCCGCTACCTGTTGGATGGTGTTCCTTTCAGCTGCTGCAACCCTGCCTCTCCTCGGCCTTGCCTGCAGAACCAGCTGACAGATAGCAGGGCCCACTACAACTATGAATACCAATCAGAGGAGCTCAACCTGTACAGCCGTGGCTGCAGACAGGCTTTAACTGACTACTACATGGGTTTGATGAACTCAACCGGACCTGGTGTGCTGTCAGTCATCCTAATTCAGGTAGGCAAAGGTGAAAAAATGCAGCTAGTGAGACTGAATAGTTTATGAGCAGATTGTGCATTTATCTTTCAATTTAAGTAATCTATGTTGCACAGAGATTTAAATATAAAAAACCAGTCATGGTCCAACCACATGTTCAAAAAAATGCAAACAGTTCTATTATTGAAGATACAGAGTGACCTTGGCTACAACTGCATTACAGAAAATGGTAAAGGCACATTAGCAAATCTCATTTTCTGCAATGCAAACATGTCCAAGTAAAGGACAAGAGGTTATTTGTGAGAAAAACTTTTTAAACTGGCTATGGCTAATTGTGTGAGGGTATCAACCAGTCTAGGCTAAAATCTGGCAATCTTATCCAAGTTTGTGTCAATGTTGAACAATGTTGGGTGTCCATTGACCAATGTCAGGTGGACAGTAGCCAATGTCAGGTGGACAGTAACTAATGTCAAGTGGTTACTGACCAATGTCAGGTGGTTTGTAACCAGTGTCAGTGTAATCTATGTGGCCAATGACTCATGTCCTATGACCTATCAACCATAGTACTCATGGTTACTCATGGTCGGCACCAAATCTTGAACAAAACATTCCTGGGTCTCTAAATCCAGGAGAAATAAAAACAACCCCACAGTCCTTAGTGACAGGATCACAGAAACAAGATGCCTTTTTGTCTTCTGACTCACTGCCTCCCATGACAACTAAAACAAAGAAAAAACATCACAGACACACCAGCTACTCTAGTTCCATCAAACATGTGTTGTCATCTCTTTGTAAAGTCCCGGTATTGATGTCGCATTCTATTCTTGAGCCCTAGAGGCTGAAACAGGAAGTCGATGCACAACCACACGCTGCCCACAGCTGATCACACAATCCATACTTATAAATGTAGAGCTGCAGGATTTTTTCTTCTTCTATCACACTGGGACAGATGGCTGCCAT
This sequence comes from Brachyrhaphis terrabensis, assembly GCA_903067065.1. Classification (NCBI taxonomy): domain Eukaryota; kingdom Metazoa; phylum Chordata; class Actinopteri; order Cyprinodontiformes; family Poeciliidae; genus Brachyrhaphis; species Brachyrhaphis terrabensis. The sequence continues at coordinate 3,663 of CAEGAG010228509.1, read as the reverse complement.
GTTATAGAGGCATCAAGTCCAGCACAAGTTGTTTTTCTGGCTTTGCATTACATTGGCTGCAGCTGACTGAAAAACAGAAAAAGGAAGCGTGATATAAAATGTGATGACGAGCAACATTGTGTTTGAGTGTTGTTGTTTTTAGTACAACTGGAGACATGAAAAGCAAATTCACACCTCCTTTACAATTTCAGCAAATTTTACTGTGTTTTGTTGGGTTTTATGTGATAGAGCAGTACAAAGAAGAAATGTAAATAATGGAGCTTTGACAAATAAAGTTCAGAATTTATGTTCAGCCCAAATTTACTCTTATACTCCTAAATAAAGTCCATTGCAATGGGCACCTATTCAATAAATAAAGCTTGTATGTGTTTAATTTCACCTCACTATAAATTACAAAGGTCTAGGAAGATTATCTGGAAACATTAGAGAGCAAAGAGTATAACGCAGACCAAATTACACACGAGACAGGTCACGGCTAAACATGTGAAGAAGTGTCAGCATCATGCTGTGGTAATGATTTCCTGCAGCAGGAATGAGGAAGCTGATTATGTTTGATGAAAAAATACCTGGAGCTAGATACTCACAATTCTGGAAGAAAACATGATACGCACAAAAAGCTTTAAGCTTGAGACGGAGGTTTATCTTTGAATATAATAATGAGACTAACATGCAGACAAAATTACAATTAAACATATATTTATGAGTTTTCAATATAAAAAGTCTAAATTCAACAAAAACAAAACATTGGCAAGTCTGAAAAATTGTTGCTCATTGCAGTAATTCCAGTCTGACTGAGCTTAAACTGTTTTGCAAAATGGTCAAACATTTTAGTCTCTTGATGTACAAAACAGGTAGAGATTTACTCCAAAACATTTTCAGCTGTAATTTGTAACAAGAAGAATTTCAACACCTATACGTTAAATCACAAAGGATGAAAAGAAATGTACAACACATAGAAAAGATTTTCATTGGTAAAAATTTGGAATTTTTGACGTTATCTTTTCCTTGTACTTTAGAGCTATGCTCTACTTTGTGATGGTCTGTGGATTCAAGTGTGTAGTTGTAATATGATAATGTAAATAAAGTCAAGGGTTATGCAAGCCATCTGGCTATATTTTTCTTTCTCTTCAGCTGTCTGTGCTCCTGAGCATGCGTTACCTGCAGACAGCCGTGGAGGGAGCAATGGCTCTGGAGTCTCCAGAGGGTGAAAGTGAGGGTTACATCCTGGAGAAGGACGTGAAGGCAACCTACGCTGACGTCAAAGCCAAGGTTCTCGACCTCCTAAAGTTTGCCCAAGTCGATCCAGCTTCCGAAGCCGCAGGCACTGAAGAGGGGGAGAAACCAGCTGAAGCCACGGAGAAGGCCGCCACGCCTCCGGCCAGCTAGAACAAGGAAAACAAAAAAGATATAAAATGAGCTGAGGAGGATGGGAGGCAGAATGGATGTCTGTGTTTTATTTGTTCATTTTCATTTTTGGTTGTGTGACTTGGATGGTAGCAGGAAGAACACCTGTTGGGTTTTGAGACCGGTAGGCTTGATTTGTGCTCCATCTATGAAGCAGCCACAGCTCCCTTGAACATGACCAGAACAGGGTAACACAAAGGAAAAATAAATCTTCTCTGTGCAGGACTCCATGAACCATCAGAGAATCCGCTCACGAGGTTGTGTAGTACTTTTTGTTTCTTTTCCTTTTTCTAGAAGACATTCAAAATTTACTCAGGTGTAGCACAAAGACAGAAAAACATATCTGACATGTTTTGAGTCAAATTTGGGAAAGTTAAACTCAGGAAGTTAAGTTTTATCCCATGTGCACTGTATTATTCATCTCTCCGCTGTAGAGTTTGTACTGAACTGCAATGAAATGCTTAGGCTCTTGTTAAACTGGCACATGAATATTAAATTAAAAGTAGACATTTTTAACTGCTTTGTAGTGTCTGCTTCCTTTTGTGCATGTAAAACTATCGAGGTGTTATGGGTTATTTCAGTTCAGCAAGCAGAGGCGGATTAAGAGTGTGTGATTATGCTGTATGTGTGAGTGCGATGGCCTATATGAAGCTGTCATCGCATCTATTCTGGCAGCCCTGAAACAATCTGATAATCCCAGCGCGGTTAATCCCAGAACTGCTGCATAAGCGGTAACCAACAAGCCCCTCCAGCAGCACGGAAGAACGCTCACAGAGGCAGCTGGAGCACACCGATGCAATGTGCTGGCATGAAACAAGAAAAGGGCTTTTTCATCTGCGAAGAACGTATCACGGTGATTTGTCCTATAGGTACAGGTTTACCCAATGTGTGCACAATCTTCTGAATTAAAATTTCTATCACAGAATAAGTTCATTGAATGTTTTCTTCTGATTCTTAACAAAGCAAGGTTCTTTAACGAGGAAACACAAATGGAAATGGAGGCTAATTAAAAGTCTGGGTAAATAATTGATTTTAATATCAAATATTAAAACATAATACTTACTTCCTAATAAAATAAAGAGTAGAAGTTAGGGCTAGTCCAATAATAACTACAAATACTAGAAAATATGTGAAATATAATGAAATTATTATTTTTATGACACTAAAGTTCATTTTTAAAAGTCACTATAATCTGGTAATGATTAAATATGTTGAATATTAAAGTTCAAATGGTTTCAAGAGTTATATTTTGCTTGAAACAAGAGGACAAGAATAATCACTAGGAAACGTTGCAGTTCACAGGTCTAACTGATTCAATTCAGAAATATGTAATTGAGTCAATTCAATACAGAACAATCATAGATTAAATTGTTACCTTTCATTTGATCCTAATAAAAAATACATAATAATAAATATATTAATGCAAGGAAATTTAGTTTATAATTCCTGATAAAGTTATTCTATCAATCCATTCTTCTAAGCAAGCATGTGGCAACAGTGGAAAGGAATGACTTTCTTTTAACAGAAAAAAAGAAATTCAGGCTCAGTATGTGCAGGTATATAACAAACTAATGTTGACATGTGACAAGGAGATAAATTAATTAATCTTATTTTGATATGAGACACTCTTCCAATTAACAACAGATCAAGAATAACACAGAATGCATTCTGTCATTATTTTTGTTCAAGGGTCAAAGAAAAGAATGGCCTTTAAGATTCTCGATGTGAGAATGAAGGAAAAATACATACACTGCTTTATTTATCCACCAGTCCTCCCCGCTTGGGGAATTTCCCCACAGCTTCATACAAAGAACAAAAAAGATGCAGTTTATTTCACATCGCCGGCACAGCAGCTGTGTGACTCTGGATGGTTCAAAATGAGTTCAGGAAGAGAAAAACAACCTCTCAGAAATATCTTTTCATATGTGTTTAAAGTAGTAAGCCATGATCTGTCATAACACGTGACAGAACAGATGTGCTTTACATGTGTGAGAAATCAATTGCTCTGTTAGTATCTTTCTGTAGGAGAGAAACATTGATGAACACAGATAAGTGCTGAGCTAATAGTGCAATATTTTTAACAAACTGATAACTCTTTTTATTATTTGAAAGTAACTTTTTTCATCAGTATTTGACAAAATTGAGTTTTGTCAAATACTATCTAATACTAGTCAAATACTAGTATCTATCTATCTATCTATCTATCTATCTATCTATCTATCTATCTATCTATCTATCTATCTATCTATCTATCTATCT
>CAEGAG010228442.1:0-45680 GCA_903067065.1 Brachyrhaphis terrabensis | reverse complement strand
TATATATATATATATATATTTATATATTTATATATTTATTATTATTTTTAAGGTGTTAAAGGAATTTACTCTGAATGGAATCAGAGTAATAAAGCCAGTATGTAGCGAAATTCCTCAGGGTTCAGGAAGCATGGACTGCAATATTTGCCACACATACACAAATATGTGTATGTGTGGCAGGAAAAGGAACTTTTCAGTGATGTGATTGTGACTATTAAAGTAGCGTATTTACTCTGCTTGGGATTTTTCACTCTTTTGATCTGTTTAGGTTGAGAATATGCATGCCAACATTTTAACTGGAGCAGATGTTGAGAATGGATGCTTCGAGGGATGGTCTTACTCTGCATAATTTAGGGAGATTGTGTGTGTTCGTGTGTGGGTGTAGTGTCATTGTGTATTCCAGGCATGTGATTTAAGCCTTTAGCTGGCAGGCTCCGTGACAGAGTCCCTCTCTTTTATGAGCGTGACAATGTTGCGTTTGTCCGAACCTTGAAACACCCTTCCTCCAAGAGACACACACACGCATACAGACGCACACACACACACGTAGGTCTGTTTTTAGGGATTCAACCAAAAAGTCTTATCCAAGCCTCAGTGGTATATTGTATTGAAATTGCTCCCACACTTCAGTAGCCACTGAGCCAATGAATAGAAAAGCACTCTTTATTTCATTTTTTTTTCTCCTTTCATCTTTCGATAACTCCTTTGGTCTGGAGCTTCCTACAGAGTAAGTTTAGTAAACATGTATATATTCAAACCTGCTGTCAGGTTTTGCAGTATAACAACAAAATGTGTAGGCAGTTATGGCAAATGAGAAGCACTTTGAGAAACCTTTTGCAATTTGTGTTTATTTGTCCCCTTGTGGGCCTACTAAGTCTCTAAGACAGATCTGTTTTATTTGAGCTCGCCTGTACATAAAGAAATATTATCTTGCCTTGGGGTTTATTTTTGTATTTCTTCAAATAAACCTGCCCCTACTGTACATAACACACCACGATGAAATATTAAATTATTAATAAACACTTTTATGTCTCTTCATGCTACCCAAAGCTGATATGATAGATACAACTGGGAGGAAGTGCAGTCAAACCAAAGAGTGTTCCTCTGGGGAATAACTACAAGTTATTTTATCTCTTTTCCCAGAACACAAGTTTGGATAATGTGTATATTTTTATTTTATTTGCAACCGTCGCTAGTGTTTAATAGTCATCATTGAAAAAGGGCTTGTTTCCATATAGATGCCTTCACAGTGGTTAGAAGCAGCAGCGGCTGTGCAAAGCAGAGCATAAAACTATATTTGCATCCTCCTTCATTAATTAATCATGATGTTTAACAAATCAGAGCTAAAGCAGAAGATGTCACAATAAACATCAGAGGTCTCGGGCTACTTGTTTATGAACCGGAGCAAATGAGGATAGCTGAACTCAGAGAAAGTGGGGAACCAGAAGATGCTCGCTGGCTGATATAGGCAGAATTTGAGTGCTTAGTTGAGACATTATGAGACAGCGAGAGAAGGAGAGAGAGAGAGAGAGACAGAGGGCAGTGTAGTAGCCTCTCAAATAGCCAATCAGTTTCCACTCTCCTATGTGGGAATTGTACTTAAGTTTTATGAAAGATGGAGAACAGAAAATTAGGTCTGATTGCAATGTGCATCACCCGTGTCTTTTATCTTTCCACATTCATTACATAAACAGATATTATAAGCACACTGAAAGTTTGTTTGAGATTTAACGCAGCTTTAGAAAGGAATGTTTTATTTATTTCCCGTTTTCAAAAATCCCAGTAACCATGCTAAATAATTTATCTGTTGGCTCCATACTTCGCTTACCACTACTTACGATTTCCCCTTGTAACTAAAAACAAACTTCACATGCTGTAGACAGATATGGACTGGTTTGTTGGTGACCCACTGGATGCGGAGGAAGCGCTCTCCATTTGGACTGCGCACTTAGTTGTGCTGCATAATTTCATTACGTAGTTTAACAGACCTCCCAACCTGGCAATGCAGGCCAACAAAGGAATTTTTATTTATTTATTTTTTTGGTAGCGTAATGAAAGACACAGGAAATGAGCACACAAGTCACCCTTCATGATAGCCAGATTGACCGGACACATTAACCAATTTTCTTGGCTCAGTAGGAAACAGCCGATTGGAGATGACATGAGCTTGATAATAAAACTGCGGCTTGTCAGTGAATGCTTGCTCTATTATTGTGTGGTGGTGTATGCCTAGCTGTGTTAGAGACAGAGGGGAAGAGGATGATGAAGATTTCTATGCGTATTCAGCACCGTTTTGCTTGACATACATTTAACTGAGAGACTGGGAAAATTTTATGCAACTATTTACTATTCCATGATGCCAAGCACACTTCTTTCTTTATTTCTGGATGCTGTCTTGTCCAGCACTTTCTTGTTTGCAAGACCTTGTTGATACCATATTTCTGTTATGCTGCAGGTGCACTCCTACACAGGATACATCTCAGCGTTTTGTACCTGAGTATACATCTACTGTAATGTTTTTATTTATTTATTTTTTTTGCATAATTTAAGATGTTTCCTGTGAGAAAAAAAGCTAAGATTTTGTCAAAAAAAAAAAAAAATCCACATACTACCACTCAGCTTGGTGCTGCTGGCATTGTGCTGAGATGGTGTAGAGATGAAAGAACAAAACATAACCTTCACAGCAAAGGAATCTGTGATTCAACTGCCACGCGTCTACCTGTATGTCTGCGCGGACATGTGTGCGTGCGCACAACCTCGCACCTGTGCTACCACCAGCAGTGCTCTGAAGCACAGGTCTTGCTGGTTTCCCCAGAACGAAATGGTCTTCTCTGTTGGGGCCGCCTGTCTCCCGTAGGCTCTGGATCCCTGCCGGCGTCCTTACACTTGGCTTTTTAAGTCACAGGTGGACCTCAGATGGAACTGAAGACAGCCTCAGATAGGAATGACCACACATTAATGTGCAACAAAATGCACGACACACAAGGGGTCGCCTAGGTGTACAGAGCATGGTGATGTATTCTTTGAACTGCCAGCAACTGGGTCTCCTTGCTGTAAATCAAACACTCTCAAAGTCAAACAAAGTAGAGACCGTTCTGCTGTGCCTTGGCTCCGGTCCAGCCTGAGAGAGCTTTTATTTCTGCCACATCTTCTTTCACTGTGCCCCCCAGGCATGTGCTGTAGAAACAACACGTAGCTCAAAGAGTGAGTTATGTGAAACTGTTCTCACCTTCTATCTCATTAGTATAAGAGAAATGATTTATCCCCCTCTGCCTGAATCTCTCGCTCTCTCTCCTTGTCCTTGCCTTTTACAGTTCAGCTCTTCTTCAGCTTCATCAGTAATGTGATTAATTGTTTGGAGGCATATATCATGCATACCATCTCATTTGCTATAATTTAACCTAACTGCATGTCAAAACAAGCTGTTATAAAATGACTCCCTCTCCCTCATACAATCACAGGAGTACATTACTGGTCGGTTACAAATAGGAAATTACGATTTCCCTCGCAATTTGTGTGCAATCCTATCTGAGTTTGTGCACGGTGTGTATGAGAGCTTGTGAAAGTGAAATGAGAGAGATCCTCTCGTTCTCTTCTGTTGCTGCCTATATCTATCGCGCAGCTTGAAATCTGACCCCCGTGTCTTTAGCCCTGAGTGTGCATGAGAGAAATCGAGAAGCGGCTGTGTATTGGAGTGTTGATGGAAATAGAGGCGAATGGTCCCACACTCTTAGATGCTATTGCCTAAACAAAGAGCCACTAAGTGGTGGGAGCACAAGATTTGGTGTCAAACCTTGACGGTCTCTGTTCTTAGTGGTAGCAGTGGCAACGCTAAGTGCTAATGGCATATTGAAAATTTTTTATTTCACCAGTCTTATCTTTGTCTGTTGTACCACACAGATGTACTGAATTAGCCCCTCGCTGGGTTTGTGTCTTAGCAAGAAATCTTTTTGGGTCCTTTAGCATTCAGATCAATGGCCGGTTTGCTCCGTTTCTTATTGATTTTTGCTCTGTTTGGTACTGACTTACTGTTTTTCATTATCTAGCGCTCTTAGCATTGTTAAGTAAAAAAAAAAAAGACCTAGAGGTCTTGGTGTTTGCCTTCAGTTTTAGGATTTCTTTTCTTTCTTTCAGCCCTTGTCATCTCAGATAAGCATAGCAATTGCTCATGTTACAGACGACCCAAGCCAAATTTATAATGATGAGATTATGTTGTCAACAGTACAGGGTGTATATGTCTGCTGTATTGATCTGTGCAAAGTCCTAATAAATGAAGTACCACAATGGAAGCGTTGGCTCAGTAATAACTCTGTACAGATCTTGCTATTTATATACTCTCAACACTGCTTAGATGATGGATGGATCTTTTTCCGTTTTCCTCTTGTCTTTTTTTTTATGCCCTGTCTCAATTAATCCCTCCTCTTCCTTTTTTCTCCTCTCCTGTTTGAGGTCATAGCAACATGCTTGACCGAAATGCTTGCAGGTGGAGAGACATGGGTGCTGCCAATCAGACAGAATCCAAGGGCGGTAGAGCAGAGCAAAAACAAGTTAGCAATGCCTTTGTGCATGTGTGTTTGTATGGGTGCGTGGGGGTGTGCATGTGTGTGTGTCTTAAAAAGGCTGAGGTTTGAAGCAGGGTCTATCTATGTGTTTTGAAGAGAAGGTCAGCAGGATTTAGAGGCTCCGATTATGTGTGATTGTTTCTTCAGTGGGCTAGCTGATTAACGCCAAAGCTGCTCTGCCAGATCCTTGACGCTCCATAGAGACACTTAAAAGAGACAGAGAGAAACTTGCATCCAACACTCTGACAATAGAGCATTATTCTAAAGCTTGCTTTTCTGCTTTTCCCCAGGAGCAAGAATAGCTTCCATCCTGTCTTCCATTGTCTCTTATTCAGGCTCAACCTTTTACTAAAATATTACACCCACTATTGACCTTATAAGTCACCTTGTTATAAAAGTACCTCATTGTATTTTGTGTCTGTTTGCGTATTCATTGAGAGGGAGTGAAGATGAGAGGGCCTTTATGTGTGTGCGTGTGCATTGGTGTATGTATTAATGTGAGACCCATGCATTCAGTCTGTGTCAATATTTGTGTGTTTCTTTGTCTGTGTCTGGCCTTGGTATCGGGCTTTTGGGAAGTCTCTAAAAAGCCCTTTCATCCACAGAATGGCACACCCCCCGTCCTCCATTCAATTGGAATAATTGTATTCTTTATTGTTTTGTTCACAAGCTCTCAGCTTCTGTCTTGTTTATCAGCAGAGAAGCCAATAATTTTTGGATTATTTCTTTGCAGGAGAAAAACCAAATAAATCTGCAAAATAAGAGGACTTAATGAAATCAGTTTACAAGTGTAATTATTGTATTCTGAAGTTAAACACTGGGTCACAATATGTTTATTTAACAATTATTCCTAACAGAATCGCGCAGCTGTTTATTGACTTCATCCTAAAGATGCCTCTTTCTGCTCTGGTTTCTTTGTAGTGAAAAGATATAATAATTCCTGATTACTGACACAAACTGCCCATTTTCTGAGACGGGAAATTATTCAGATAATGCCAAAGAATTCAACACATTTTATTTATACTTAGCTTTAAGTAATAATTGCTGCTTTTACTGGAATAAAATAACTTAAGTACTTACTATTATCTCATTTTGATTGAGCGCAGCAAAACATGTGCTCGATCACTGAGGAGAAGTCACCATCACGTGAATTCTCTCCAATGAGATTCTGTCTTTTTATAAGGCCTTTCGAAATAAAAAAAGAAATCTCTTTTCTTTAGACTGGAATTAACTACTTTTAGGAGAAAGTAAGGATTGTGAGATCAGTTAAATAAATGTAAGGGCAGCAGAGAAAGATGAAAACATGCACCTCCTTTGTAAAGCTTCATAAGGCTGTTGCAAACATTCCAGAAAAAAACAAAAAAAATAAAAACGATCATAGTTCATGTTCAAAGGTCCAAATTTAATTTCCAGGTAGAATAGTAAATAAATTTTTCACATTTGTGTACATCTTGAAAATAAATGAAATTTTGTGCCTACAGTTGGCTGTCTGTGAGCCTGAGCCGCTTAATTTTGGACATTAAAACATAACGAGCTGCCTAATTTTATTAGAAAATAGAACTTAAATGTAATTAATTCTATTACTTTCTGTGCCTCGAAGAAGAAAATTTGTTGTTTTTGTTTTTGTGGATCCTTTCTTCAGAAATTGAGTTCTTTGTTTTGAATGGCCCATTTTTTACACATGGTGTTATGGCAGCATACTGTGGTGGGTTTAAGTCTTCTGTTGAGCTAGCAGAACATGCCAAGCAGTAAGGCATGCACTCTGTCCAGATTGGCTTGCTATTTGGTCTGAACTCTGATCAGTTTTGTTTTGAGAATAGCTGATTTTAGCCTGTCATTTTTTCTTATTGAGAAATTTACATATTTTCACCCAGTGGTGTGAATTATATTAAAACATTTTATCAGTGAGAAGTATCTTTAGTTTTTCTTTATCCCTTATTCATAACTTCATTGAAAAACAAACAAACAAAAAAGTCACAGTAGTTAAACAATGGGGAGAAACACTTATCTATGTCCATCAACTGCATAAAGTTAAATTTCAAGTATGAATCTTAAGGCAGCAATTGTAAAACTTAGTTCCATGTTAGTAAGAAAAATACTAAGGTATCAGACTGCACACCAGCACATCTTAACCTGAAAATAAATGATTTTATTCATCTACATTTAAAATACAAAATGGAAACTGTAAACAAGATTCTAAACCAAAGCAACATATGTTCTGACTGAAATAAATAAACAGGTGGTGTAGCTGAGTGTTTTTACTACAGGTTTCATTTTCTTTATGTAGATACCAAAGTGGTTTCAGTATTCTGAAAAGTTTCAGAAACAAAGTGAATACGCCCGTATTTACCTTGAAGAGAATTGTATAAAGGCGTAACTCCCTGTTTACTTATTGCAGTAAATATACATTATGCATGTCTCTCTTTATGACTAAGTACAATGTCTCTTTGTATGATGGCAATATATTACCTGAAGCTGGACCTTCTCAGCTGAGTTTGCTTTGGAATAATGAGGGTTTAGCAGGATCAGTGTGGATTCTAGGCTTTAGATAACTTCAGTTCAAACAGTTGTCACTATTAATGAGCAAGTAATAGAGGATTAGTAGCCCTGGCTCTAAAATTTTATACTGTCCTCTCACTTTTTTGTGTTCTCTAGATAATTTTAAATGTAACTGGTGAATGTGGCATCAAGGAAAATCCTCTGTCTCTCATTTCTGTCATGTTTTCTTCGATGTTTCATATTTTTCTTCATTAATAATCAAAAGACTGGTTCTAAGCAACTCAGACAAACTGGTAAAATCTGTCTGTACTATATACAAATGTCTCATGTAGCTGAGGAGAACAGCGGTACTACTTTAGACCACAAACATAGCTCTTTGTTGCTCTTTTTTATTTTATTATTTCATTGACATTTCTTGTGCAGTAATGAAGAATTACCTATTTGAAAAGTCATATTTAGCATATTTCTATCACTCCTGGGGCCAAACAGCAAGTTATGTCTATTGTGCTGATAGCAGTGTATATATGCATTGTGTCATTCTTATAGTTCAGTATATAGTTTACAGGTTCAGTCTTAACCAAAAATTACCTCACATTTAAGGCAAGAGCTATTACCATGAAATTTAGTCATTTAATATTTTTGTTTACTTGCTTTTTTTTCCTAAGGTCTGGCAGGCCCACACAATAGGACTGCGTAAACAGCTATTTGTCCCAACATTATGACTAATAGAAGTGCACAAACACAGGCAGTCACACAAACACAGGCTAACGCAGAATCATGCACAGATTTGCTCACACATGTAGACACCAACTCCCTGGTCTGGTAGAAGAGGATTGACTTCTCACTCAGCCCCCAAAACCCTAGGGTCAGTCATATGAATTCACTCAATTTGAATTTAGTTTGCAGCTTGTTAGGCTATGAATTGTGCCAGTGCCACCCAGATGAAATTGGAATTAATTTTTCTGCTTGAATATCCCACTCACATGGCATTTTGGTGATCCCACAGTCTGCTTGCCCAAAGACAAATGTACAGCAGCTTGTGAGACAGTGGATTTTTGCAATTTTCTACACTTATGACTTGTTTGTCATGCAAACCACAAACTAACAGAATTAAATTGATGTTGATTTTTGCTTTACAAAACGAGAATCATTTGCTTAAATTAAATCTAAAATTGGGGGAAACATTTGGGTTTCATTTGATGCACACAGAAGAAACTATTTGCGCTTGTGAGCTGTAACACACTCTGTTATGTTCTGATGGAGAATAAACAGCAAAATGGGATTTGGGATTTTTAAAAACACTTAATTATGCTGAAGGCAAAAAATGCAAAGGGCTTAATGCATGTCTGTGCCTAGCAGCATGCATGGGATACTGTAGTCTCAATAGCACTATCTATTATAATTCTTGAATAGTGAAATAGTCTTTGTTTGCTATTTTGTTCAAATGTTAATTGAGATATATCATGTCACTGATTTAAAATGTGCCAATTACTTATAATTTACCATGCCATCTCCTCCACAACATGCCACCCTGGGCGGTTGCCTACATCACCCATATCAGAAACCACCACTGTTAGTGACAATAAAAATGGACAGAGAGTAAGGTGCCTCTAATTGTTTCTCCTCCCATTACTATCTTCTGCAAGGCCCTCTTTTCTATATATTTCTGTACAGTTCCATTCTCAGACATCAACCACAGTTCTGTAGAAAGTTGCAAAAATGTAAATGAGGGTTCTGTTTCAAAATCTGAGGTGTATTCTTTGATTAGATGAGGTCATCAGACACCTGTCTTTCAATAAAATCTACTCAATTAATTAATTTCTATACAGCAAAGGTGCTGATGCGAATTGGTGTGCAATCAGGTTGTGATTTCCATAAGCTGATGATTATCTTCTCCATTTTGTCTACATTGAGACAAAATGTAGACAAACATTTTTTGTCTATGCCTTTCTCTGTTCAGCCCTTAGATACGTCCCGCTTCTGCAGTGTCATCTGCATGTTTTTTGATCAGGTTTTCCACATTGTGAATTTCACTCAGTGGAATTGAAGTATACAACTTTGGGGAAACTCGGTGCCCAGCATGCTGGAGGTGAGGATGTTTTAAAATGATTTTAATTAAGAAATCTTCCAAGGCATAGTAAAAGTTGTGGTAAGGCTGGTTATCAGTGCAATAATACTCTTGTTAATTTCACATGACTTTGTTGATATCGTCTCTTTCTAACATGTAGGTGGCAGGTTGGTGCAAAGATTTATCCCATTAATGCCTGTTGTGGACTGTGATGGAACTTTGTAGTTGCAGTCTCTCAACATTAATAACATTCTTTTACCAATTAATGTGTTCAGGCTTGGTCTCCTTTCTGCATAGGAATCATAATGTGAAGTCCAATAGGTAAGCTCTAGTCTTATGCTATGCTTCCTTTGCACTTTATAAAGCACAAAATTGAATAAAATAGGCAATAAATAACAGAAATACCAAAACGTACCTCCACCATGCTACTGTTGATTATAATTTGAGGCTTTTTGGAGTTAACCAACAACAACAAAAAAACATTTTCCACTTTATTTTAATAGACTGTACATTTTAAAATAAACCGTTATTTAACATTTAGTCCATGCAAATGAAAGTAATTAAAGTAATGGAGAGCATTGCAGTGAAGACATTTGCATGCATAACATGTATTTTGCTATTCAGGGGTTACCTAATTTTCAGCTTTTGTCTTAACAAAATAACAGTGGCATGGGCCCAGGTTATCGCTGGTTCAAATATGATTAAAGTTGACTTATTAGCAATAAAGCTCTATAATAAGTTAATTAAGAATGGGCATATAATAAACAGCCTGATCCACCATTTAACATTTTCCTTTTCTGTTTTATGCATTTTGTATAGATATCTAAACATTACGGTAATGAGAACAAATATACTGTAATTTTTTATATGCTAGCTTTTCTTTTTTGGTGCATAATCCTTAAAGGAGTTTTATCTTTCTAAGCCAGTAGCAGTGAATATTCAGCTGTTTTTATGTACAGTTCAACATGTGTCTACATGGCTTGTGATTTGGTAGAAATTATATGCAAGTCTTACAAAGTCAGTTAAGTTACTGAAGTGATAATTCAAACACACAACTAAGAATCTAAGGTTTCTCAGCTTTGTGTGGAAAGGATTGTGTTCTTAAAATGCCTTGAGATTTTTTATAGCACAAGACTTTCTTCTAGTCTGAAGAAAGATTAGAAGAATTTGGTAAGCGCTAGACAAATACTTTTATCATCTTTCAAAGGTGTCTATCTCCTCCCTCTATTCTTGAATGTATTCATTCAATATCATAAACTATTTAATCAGATTAGCTTCACAGTAGTGTGTGGGTAAGCATCACCCCCTCAAAGCTGGAAGACCACCAGTTCAATTTCCCTTTGGGGTTTTTCGGTGTGTACTTCCCATGTGTTCTCCTTTTGAATCCACGTTAGTTTCCTCCCACAGTCTTATCTAAAGTTAACCTCAGGTTTGAGTGCAGGGTTAGTTGTGTCATCATATGATATACTGATGACCTCCATGGCGTGAATCCTAGTTTGATGATTTGAAGAATAGATTCAGAGTTTTGCATAAAATAGGGACCAGACAAACCATCTTGCTTTAATGTTGTTTTTTTAAAAAAAAAAAAGCAACATTGTGTGTTTGTGACTCATGGTGTTTTTCCAATTTTGCAGCTTATTGTAATCTTTACCCTAGGGGATGCTGATCCACATCATGATTTATGGGTAATGATGTTCTTTATAGTTAGTTAGGGAGAATCCTTTAAATACCTGCTTAATCATCGTATTAATGAATCAATTACATGCAAAGAAGTTAAAAGAAAAACATTTAAATATATTTTTGTTATCCAAAGTAAACAGATTATTATGTATTTTACTTGATTGTAAAGAGAACACATTGTCTTGAGGCTAGAAGAATAATTAATTCTTCATTGTAATCTGAAGTGTATTCTCATGATGACGATAAGATCAGGTTAAAGTTGAACAATTCTTTAGTGACAGTCTGTCAGACACAGGGGCGTTTATCCACCAGTGTTCTTTCCTTGCTCTTTAAAACTCATTTAGTTTTCAAGATTAAATGACAAACTTTATTACAAATGAATGAAGTGCTTTACAAAGAAAAGCTCTTAAAACTGATGAACCCTCATAAACTGTTACTGTCAAAGGCAAATGCAGCTATTCGGATTGTGCCGAAAACTACCTAAAATGAGACTAAATCAGCTATTTGGAAACAGAAGTGAAAAGTATATGTGTATGTTTGCTCGGGCTCCACTTCAAATGGAATAATAGATTATCAGTAACTGCACGGACTGTCATGTTTGTTTTTCACTTGTCAGTTTAGATAGGCTTGAAAAAAAAAACATATCTTCCACTTTATGTTTGTATATATTTCAAATGAAGTTCTTTCTTAATAACAGCAGCCGTGCCACTAAGCATGCACAATGAATTCTACTTGTTTGTTGTTTACCAGGATGTCAAAAGGGAGCCCTAATGATACTTTGTGGTCATTGAAAGTGGCTCCATATTAATCATGAATACTGAATCAAGGAATTAATCAGCAAGCAAGAAGTCATGCCCTTTATATAGATTAATAAAAAAAAAAGTCACCGGAGTGCTTCTTAGCCCAATTTAATAAAGGAAAAGGTACCATTCCCAACACGTGAAGAAAAAAAGAAAAGATACAAATCTCTTCAAATGATGAGACAATGATTTACCAGGTATGAGTGCCGAGTTAGATTGAATTTGCCAGCTTTATAATAAAGGAGCTCCTTACAAATAGCCCCGAGGTAGTTCTATAATAAACACAGACAATACTTCAACACCACAGCAGTGCTAACAGATGATTATTTCTTCGTCTTTATTTACTTTGAGTTGTGTTAGATTTGTTGTGATGTCAGATTCACTGCAGCTAGTGATGAGCAGCAGATAAGAGATTGTAAGAAGGATTTGTTTTAATGACTCATTTCTTTGGGTGGAACAAATAATCAATTTTTTTTTGTCACGGTCTCAAGTGATGTTTTATCATTACATTGGTGCTAGTTTCACATCATTTTTCTCTTGCTATACTGAGGAATTCTTTTCATAATTTGCTGGTATTGCAGAGAAAAATCTGGGAAACATGAATGTAGCTGTCAAATGCCAATTGGAAAAATGAAAATTTCTATAACAGATACATACAAAGGATTCATTATACATGTACCAAGTCTGCTACAATGGAGTTTACATCAAGTATTAGCTCATTTGTTTTCATTAGTGTTACAGTAACTTGCCACATATCACAAACATTGTTGTCATAGGAAGTAAGGCACGTTAGCTATTTTAAGCTCTCCAGCATATCATTCTGCAGCTGCACGTATTTGTACATATACTTCACTGATATCAATAATGTCAAGCTAGACCTGAAAAAAATCGTATTATTTTTATTTTAAAAAGTTCTCTGCTGCTACATTGCTTTAAAGAACACATTTTAAGATTTTCCAGGTTTTCTGAAGGGCCCATGTGATTTAGATGACTAAACCTACAAACTAACTGTTTTATTATAGCTGTACTCAAAAGCTTGCTGAGCATGCATGCTCGATTTTAGCTCTGCCTCGTGTCATTTATGTAGCCGCACTTGTTCACACTTGGGAATTACCAGTTGAAGTGCTATTTTGGACCTTTGTCAACAACACAGCTCTCCCAGGCATCTTAGAATTATGCTTGAGGTTGTGTTTGAGGGTTGCTGACATATAATAGATTTGAAACCAGGAGAGAATATTGGAGCACATTCAGTTTTTTTCTTCATAGTAACACTTGTTACTTGTTATGCAAATGTTTAAGATGGGAGTTTTAAAAATGTGGGAGAGCTAGGCCCCTCTACCTTTTTGCTAGAATGTCTTCAAACTTTTGGCTGTCGCTATATTTGGTGTTCCATTCATACATGTTTCATTGATGTTGTGGGGTTTACTTGCTTTGTCTATGTGTAAAACCACATGATATGAGGCTTTTGTTGCTTTGTCATTTGCAGTGCTACAAGTATGAACTGCTTTCTGCTGTTGTCAAAGTTTGTTTAGCCTCCTGTAACAACATCTTCATATCCAGCCTATGAAAATTCCCTCTATCATCATTATCATACTGTTTTACTTGGCCCAGTCTCTATCTCCTTATTCAACATAGCTTTAGGTTGTAGCAACTCATCAATTTTATCTATGGTATAGGCTTGGTGAAGTTGACTAAATGTTTGCTGTTACTTTTTCTGGGTAATTTGCTTTTAAAATGCACCCTGACATCCTTGGGCTAAACAGCATGTGAACGACTTGTAATAATCTCCTCAGAGCTGTATCAGTGTAATGAATTTAAAGCCACTTTCAGACATTCCCTGCTTTCCATCAAATGTGACAACAAGCAAATGTGTTGGTTTTATGTCTGAGTGAGCACTCAAGTGCTTTTCCACATCCGTGTACAATGGCAATTGTATTAGTTTAAATTAAATGCAATTTATTATGTTTAATGTTTTGTAAATGTGACCTGCATGCATGGACATTTACTGAGAGGCATGCATAATAGTTGATGCATTTTCTTTTTTTTTTTTTTTTTTAAGATTTTATTCACTAGTGTTCTTTATTTGAGAGTGGTCAGACAGGACAGTGGGAAATGAAAGAGGGGGAGGACATTGTGGGACTCTGACCCACACTTCAAGTACTAAGGTTTCCACATTTAGGTTGTGTTTATGTGTTCACAAGTAAATTTCCATTAATATATATTGTCTCAATGAAAAAAAAGAAGCTACAAACGAACTAGTAAAGGGTTTCAATTTGACATTTAACTTGCATGTCAGAGAAATCTGATGTTCAAAATAACTAACTTTAAGACAAACTCTTGAAAAAAATTAACAACCAGTCATTCTTTCCAACCATATTTTATAATCCAGCCTATCAGCAGCTCTCCTATGTGTTATTTCTTCTCTATCTGCTTCCTGTTGGTCCAATACTATCAACGCTTAAGCATATGTCCTATCATTTGTGGGTGACATCCAGTTCCAAATTAAGTTTTGAAACTACACATTTTACTAAGATGTCTCCAATTCCCTTAAAAGCTGGATGAGTGAAAGTTTTTTTTTCAGTTAAATGAAGAAAAAACTGAAGAAATCCTCTTTGAGCCACAAAAAAAGGTATCGGTAAAGATAAAGCAGATCCTTGCGCCATCGTCTGTTTGAAACATTGGAATAACCTCCAACTCAGATTTTAAGCTGTAAAATATCTTAAAAGTTCTGGTTCGATCCTGTTTCTACCATATACAAAATATTGCCAATCTTAACCTATCCTTAGATGGAGGAGCTTTTGTTTCATTTCTGGATAATTGCAGTGGACTTTGTCTGACCTGAACCTCCCTAGACCAGTTGCAGTCTGTACAGAATGCTGCTGCTGGGCCGCTAATTGCATCTTTAAAGTTTTGTCACTCCCAGTGACAAAGCATTAGTTTCTGGTCGTTATCGATTGCAATTCAAGATTCTGGTTTTGACTTGGAGAGTTTCTCATGGATAGACACCAGTCCTTTGAAGGACAGCTAAAAATGTACTTTTTTAAGTCTGCAAATGTTTAATTTTGCACTGTATATTTTTTTACTCTGCTTTTTAAAGCACTTTGTATTTTTTATCTTAAAAGGTTCTTTATAAATAAGGTTTTACTTACTTAATTAGTCACTCCTGTCCATCAGGTCTGCTTAGACCTTTTGTGTTTACTGCCATCATTAGCGCACCTTTACTTGTCAAAAATTCAACTGGATCACTTCTGTTCTGAGTTATTTAGAAGATAAAGCAAGATGTTTATCAGGCAGTGTGTTGGCCTTAAGTTCACTTACGACCATCGATTTGATGGTCTCTTATCTCCAGGAAGATGTTTAAATGCTAATTAGATCTGATCACTTAAAGTTGCTCCTCAACCACTAGGTAGTCTATGTGGTCCAATGTATTGTTTCTCCACCCCTCTTTTCTGAATTCTTTTAGCATCCACGCTCTTTACTGTTTTACCCCAATTTATTCTTTTATAACCCATTTTCTGTGCCATTAATTTCCTTATTGTTTTTTTCTGGTCTCAGTATGTTTTTCCTTTTGTCCTTTATTTCTGTCTGACTGGTGCTGATATACTCTACAAACTTTATTTTTGCACAGCTGAAAAACACTTTTTCACAATGTGTAACTGGTGCATAGATTTTTTTCTGTTTACTACTACATAAACTAGGTAATCTGAGAAACCTGGTGCCTTCCAGGTTGCTCAGATTACGTTTGTTTGGCAAAAACTAATAATAATCACATATACATTAACAAGATGTCTGCAGTATCTTCAAACAGTTATTAGAGATGAACTAAAATCCTCAGAATTAATAGAAAAATGCTATTTTCATTTGAGCACATTTATGGAAAAAAGTATTCTTTATGGAAAAAAATTATAAACAGTTGTTTTTATTTAAATCACTGTTGCCAAACTTGGCCTAACGATTCCTCAAATATAAATGTAACTGAACTTTCTTTGTGTTGTGTTGTATTTAAGTTTGGTCACTTTGTGGAGGAACTTTTTATTAGCATCCATGATATCTTGTTAGTCAATATTTAAATAGGAAAGACTCAACATGCAATGCAGGTAAGGGACTTTGTTTTGAGTTTCAAGTTACAAAATGACTGCAAGAAAATACCTAACCGTCTTAATTTGACAATGAAGTCAACAAAGAACAAGTCCTGAACGTCTCTTTCTGCGTGTGCTGACCTTGTGTATTGTTTCAGGACAAAAAAATTTGTTTACTGCTGTATTTTAATCTTAGCTGGATCTATGTCATCATACTAAATGCTGGATTTTTCAATATTTTTATGTGTGACTACAGTGTGCAACAAAAAATAATAATTCCTTCCTTACGGTCTTTACATGTTTCTGTAAGGAAGGAATTGGCACCCACTTGTTTTTACAAGTGAGTGCCAATACATGTGGAGGTCACTGTATGTTTTCCAGAAAGACAGCAAAGGAGAAATGCATGAATCATGCCTCTCAGAATAGGTGAAGGGGGTGTGCTCTTGTTCGTTTGAATAAAAGTGAGCGGTCCAATGATGTGTGAAAAAGAAGCTGCAATTTGTCCTCGCTCACCATCCCTGTGTAGGATATCAAATGCACACTGAAAAGGTAGCAATACACAAATGTAACCACACAGAAGCAAACAGTAGCCCAGAATTCACCACTTTGCCCCGAGAGGAGAACAGCACTCCAATATTCTCGTCCCATTTGTCTCAATCGGCCTGCTGTCTGGGCGGTCAGTCTTAGGGGCCTCAATGGGAATACGGAATAGAGTGCAGCTTTTTACACTTACTCAGCCTGGCTGTGTTCAGTATCCCTATGACCTTTGTGACCTTGCTCCCTGAACTAGATACAACACATCATTTACTGGACTTCAGCAACACTTTCGGAAAATTCATCCACACCACAAAACAAGAACAGCCTTTGCTGTTACGTGAACAATGTGAGTAGAGGTGGATTTGCTGGATTCATCTTTTATTGAACAGGTTCTTCACTTCTTTAGCTCTTTACGGTAATGACTCAGATGTTCAGTCAATAAGCAAGGGAAACCTTCAAACGAGTTTTGGCTATTCAGGCTTAGGTATATGTAGCATTGAAAGTAATGATACCTATAATGCAAAGGGAATTTATGCAGTGTACAATGCAGTTTATCAGCCTGCCTCAAATTGTCCTGTATTTATTGCGGGCTCTGACTTTCTCAGCGGAAAGCAGTTCATGCTGCCTGTTATCGACCCATTAATTTGAAAGTCCACTACAAAGTGGCCCATTGTAGTGGAAGGGCTGGGTGCTATGGTCAGACAGGAAGAGATGGAGGCTTAAGATCACCCAGAACTCTTAATTGGCAGGAAAGAGGTTTCCATGAAGTGGTGTAATGTGTTTTTTATTGGCTTGTGTGCAGTGAACGGCATGGTACTTTAAGGAGAGGCATGTTTTTTTTTTGTCTGTTAAGAAAAACTACAGGTGTGAATAGCATTCGTTAGACTACGTGTTTGGATTCAAATCAACTGTAACTGTAGACAATTTAATCAGTACCCAAAAATTTAAATTTCTGTCTGTTGTGATGAAGAAATCACAGCATGGCAATTGCAAAAAACATCTTTGAGTAATGCCCTTTTCTCGTGATGACCTTTATGGAGCAGAATTGTTTGAAACGTATGTCCAAGGTTAGTTGTACAGTCAAAATAAGTGCGGATGGGACACATCACTGGAACAAGACTTTAATCTTCCGTTTTCTTTCTTTCCAATTTTATTTCAATTTATTTCATTTTATTATTATTAAAAAAAAAAAAAAAAAAAAACTCTTTTCAGCCGCTCTTATCATTTCATTGCCAAACAATTTCAAACATTCCTTCTTCTCTTGCTTTATGGTCAGATTCCAGTCTTTGATATATTCCGTGGGTGTTTTCTTTTAACACTGGCAAAGGCTGAAGTGGAATAAAATGTTGAGGAGATAAAGGTGTTTGCAAAAGCATGGAAGGTCAGAGTACTGAGGTGGCCTGTCTGACCTTCACACACCCTTTTTTCATACTGAGCCACTGCAGCGCACCGATGACATTGAAATACTCTATCGACCGTGAGTCAAGCTGTGCATGTGAAAAAGCCTGGCACAACGACGCATTACTCACCAAACATGACATTTCGCCGCTATGAATTCTAGACAGAGAGTTGTGCACAACATAGTGTAATTATTTGTGTTGCTGTGACGAATGCAGCTACAAGAGCATGAAAGCATTTTCTCTTTAAGACATTTTCTTCAATCATTCCTACCACTACACAAGAGGAAATTGATTATTCCCTTGCAATAATCAGAGCTAAAAATATGCTGGTTAAAAAAAAAAATGTTTTCATAAAAAGATCCTACATCTTTTGATAATGGGCCTATATTTTTGGCAAATGCCAGTAAGCACACTGCAATGTTTTTAACCTTTTAACTCCTTAACATGATTCAAAACTCCAATACATTGTGGCTTGCTATAATTACCAAGCCAGTGAGACACACTGGGAATAAGATAGAGTGCTTCGTTGCCGATGTGATTGATCCACTCCGTAAGGCGGTGCTTCTTACTGTTCCAAAGATTAGGCATTTGTGCCATTTATGCAGAGTGCCTTGTACCAGAATTACATTACAGTGCTGCACTTTGTCACACATCAAAATGCTTCCTAATGTGACTGTACAGAACATGTAAAATCTTTTCCTCATTATCTGACATTAAAATCAGACTGAAGTTTTATTATTGTGTTAGTTTGGTATATACAAATCATTCCTATTGGCTATATAATATTTATAGTACTAATAATCAACTGTAATATTTTTTACAACTCTTACCACATTTGTCAGTTCAAACAATTATGTCCAAGTATAAATAGATATCCTGCTATATTGTTCAAGAAGGAAATAGGTTCTTTGTGTAGGAAAATGTGCCTATCAACTAAAGAACAAAACCTGGGTAAAAATAAACCATGACCAAGTTGGGGACAAACACCTTAATGTTTAGAGACAATGAAATCAAGAGTAAGGTGTTTGGCCAATTTTGGAAACAGTAGCATTACATGTTAACATATTTGCTAAGACTTTAAAGCAAAAGTGGATTTTCCAAATGGAGAATTATCCTAAGCATACCACCAGCTTATTTAGAAAGTGGCTTAACAGAGTGACCATCACAAGTTACTGGTCTGAGTTACAGATGTTGTGTTTCCATTGAAATAATTTTTGTTTGTTTGGTTTGTTTCGATCACATGGATAGACTCTGTCAGATCTTTTGAACACAGTTTTAACTATATTTCTAGATATTCTCAGTGTTCTTATAACAGCGTAAAGCTCTAACTATCTGACATTCCCACCTAATTCCTCATCATCCATCTCCTTGTGATCGCATCTAGTCGACATGAAATGCAAGAAAGTCATTGCAGATCCAAAAATGGACTAATAGTCAACCAATCGTCCCTACTATACAAAGTCTTTTTATTTTCTAATATACTAGTGAGTGAAGAATGAGAAAGAATATGTAGAATTTAAGAGAGTTAGTTGTTCTCTAACAGGAACAAGGCCGAAATTACATTCTTATTTCTGTACAATTTGTACTGTAATCTAGCTAATAGATGTCTAGCCAACGGCTCGACACCGCAATTGCAAAGATTTCTATTTTCATCAAGACAATTGTCCTTGGAGTCATTGATTATCTGATGTCTGCCAGACCTGATGTTTAACTGTGTGGTTTACTCCCCAATGGCTAATTAGCCCGTTTCATACGGTTAGTGAAATGCTTAAACCTTGGCAAAGCAAAGTGCACACTTTCATTTCCTTTCAACTAATCTGTCCTGCACCTCACAGTTCTGCATAATTAATCGTATGTCTTTAGGAATTCTTGTTTTTACAACAGAAAATGTTTCTCTTACTAACACTGCATACTTTATTCTCACTTTCCACAGACGGACAATTTCCCCACTGAACCTAATTATATGGGTAGCAGACAACAGTTTGTTCAAAGGTAAGAGCTGGAATCTATAAGGTACCGGTAACTGTTTTCAAGTCATTACTAGTTACCAAAAAGTACTATAGAGTATGCATATGTCAATTAGATCTAAAACTGGTCATATTGATGCATC
This sequence comes from Brachyrhaphis terrabensis, assembly GCA_903067065.1. NCBI lineage: Eukaryota > Metazoa > Chordata > Actinopteri > Cyprinodontiformes > Poeciliidae > Brachyrhaphis > Brachyrhaphis terrabensis. Next base: position 25,945 of record CAEGAG010228442.1, on the reverse strand, counting down.
CAAATCTACTGTTTTTTTTTGTTTTGTTTAGTAGTTCAACATTCAAAGACCCAGAGCGAGCCAGCCTCAGAGACAGCGGCCATGGTGACAGCGACCAGGCTGACAGCGACCAGGACACCAACAAAGGCTCCTGCTGTGATATGTCTGCAAAAGAAGCTCTCAAACTGAAGGCTGCAGGTGTGAAACCACCACCTTTGGAACAAGGTGAGCCCTCCCTGGCAAATCTAAGCAGACGGGAGAAGAAACAGCCAAAAAAATACAATTAAAGACATATTTCTTTTGTACTTGCCTAAACACTCATTGTATGAAATCGCATCGGTCTCCTTTATCCACGCCCCACTTTTTTCACTGCACTCTGCATACAGTATGCGTGGACTGGAGGGTGTGACTATGTGCGCATGCTACACACTTCCTCAGTTTATCAAAGCAGACAAGCCCATTATGTTTTTATAAGCTCAACTACTTCTGCTTCTGCATTTAGTCCCCTTTCTCTGAGCTCCCATCTCTGAAACTTTGATAATGGAACATGGAAAATGACTTAGCGAGCGGCAGGCGATGTAGCCTCGTAGTTTGGTGATTAAATATGAATAATTATTCTAAGCACTGTGGGTCGGGCAGATTACATATGACATGTGTAGAACAATAACTCCCCAGATATGAGTTGTTGCAGTCACCCCCCGCAACCTCGCATGATTAGTGCATGGTCACAGAGAGGCAAGAAATTTAAGATTATGCATAGAGTAGAAAGAGAAAGGAAATGGGAAAGGAGATACAGTGACTTTCTCTTAGCAGCTTTAACCGGAGATTTGCTTTGGTGCGCACAATTACCCGCTTAACATAATGGAAATACTCCGGGAAACACAAATTTGCTAAAACATCTACACTAAAAAAGTTTTTATCTCGCTGACAGGATCCTGAAGAATGGTCTTGTGTACTGAACATGGATTCTCTGTAATGGTGCTATTAATCCTGGGAACAGAAGGGCTGCTTTACTCCGTACGGAAGGACAATGAAAATTTGAGCAACACTCTGTGCTGCAATATGCAAGTCTGACAAGATAGCATTTTTTTCCTTTTCATTGATTTTAGAATGAAAAAAAAGCCACACATGTTGGCAAGAGAAATTGGCCAATTAAAAAGCTCCATATGTTTCTCATTTTGAAAATGTTCTGATTTAATTGTCCATGAGGGACCAAAGGATCACATTTATAAACACAAAAGCATGTGACTAAACACTAAGTATGCAATTTTAGGTGTTTGGTAGCTGTTTGAGCTCTGGTAGATGCAGCAAGTTTAAACACTTCTCTGTGTGTGGTCTTTGAGCAGTACAATTTAGTACTTGAACAAAACAAAATGTCCTCACACGCCTACACGTGCACTTGCTCACACACACATGCACACACCGACCACAAGTCCGGAGATGACGGTAACTTATTGAGGGTGTAATCTGTGTTTAAGGGTTTTTTCCTCCTCCTCCTCCATGAGTTTCATTCCACTTCTCCCCTTCTCCTTGTTTGGGGAAATCGACTGATGTGAGATTAGACAGTTAACCGACAGCAGCCGGCTGTGTTTTGTCAATAGCGTAGGGGTTTAGCTAAGCTGTGGGGGAGAGAAGGGGCTGTGGGCCAACACTGAAGTTACTCTGGTACTACACTAGCACATCTTTATCAACTTTCAAAACCATTAGTTGAATGCTCAATGATGTTTTTATCTTAAGGAAAAATAAATATCATCATATGTTCTGTATTCAAGCAGAATACGGCAGGCGATCTTGTAGATAAAGAAATTTAGACTTTTCCATGCATCTGCAAGTCATTTGTAGCATGATCACTTAAATCTGAAGCTGTCAAGAGTAAAAAAAATGTTTAATGCATTGGGATTTGTTTAACCCACATGAGATAAATCCACACAAGTGTGGATACAGCATATTGTTCATGAAACAACGCTCCAGTTTGTTTCCTCAGATGAAAACAGGTTAAAAAAAAGCTTGACACTGGTCAGTGTCCCTGAGGTTTCTGAGATTGTTTTCTTACAGGGTTTTCCTATACATCTAATCACTTAGTGTATAGTCCATGGGTCTTTCTTTACAGCTGCCTCCCACACCTTTCCCCACCCCCAACTTTCATCCTTTATCCCTTCTTAAGACCAGTTTCCCTCTAAGCATAGCCCTCTCAATTACGCTGTAGCTCTCTTTGCTTTTCTGTCAGAACACTGTGGCCTCTTTCACTGGTTCAGTATAAACCAGTGAACTCACAGTGCACAGAGCATGTAGTTCAAGTCCCAATTAATCCCCACCTCAGTCTCAGTTCTCATCCTTAAAGAAACCAAGTTTTTCTTTATTTTCACCCTAATTTTGCCATCCTGTTTAGGTTTTTCTTTGAATATCTGGATTTGTGCTGCCCTCCAGTAAAAGTAGGTTGAGTTCAACAATCTCCCTCCCTTATAGAACAGGTTTCTTGTAGACAATATAATCTAGATATCTTAGCACTGCAGCTCAGTCTCAAATTGATTAATTAGTCTCGCAAAATTGGTTGCAATGTATTAATTAAGCTTAAGTATATCAAATGCATTTTTGCCAGTTTTAAACAGCGATTAATTGATGCTCCAACGCGCCTGCAGCAGACATTAATACGGTCTTGTCTGGCTCGCCGGAGAGGTTGGCAGCACATCGCTCGCCTCTGTGGAGATGACTGCCACAGTCGCTATCATGAACAGACAGTCGGCAGTGGTGTTGGGAGATGTTACCCACTGATAGGGCTGTCCGAGCAAATGGAGAGGGAGCAAGAAGAACAGCGGGGGATGAGGGCGGGGGGTTGGAGCACAGAGAGGAACGGACAGTGTTTGAGTGCACCACCTGACCTTTCCTAATTATCTGCAACTGGATTATGATAATCAAACCGCCTCCTGCTTTGTTTCAGAAACGGGAGGGATGAGTGGGACAGGGAGGGGATGGGGGTGTGGGAGGATAATGTGATACTACAAGGACAGTGTGGATACTGTGAGGAGACAGCATGAGATGTGTTCCTATGACAGCACTGTGGAAGGTGATGAAATTGAGTTTCTCAGTTATTTGTGGCTTGGTAATAGAAATATCCACCTGCACATTTTCCACCAGTTTTTGAATTGATTAAGTAAGGGAAATGCCATGATTGTTCAGTTGTTCTCACACACACAAGTGCACCCCTACAGTGATGTCTATGAACACACACACATACAGTGATGTCTATGAATTACATTTAATGTAATTCATAAAAAGATAATGATGATGGCATTATATTCAGCTCTTACTTGCAAAACCTACATTTCAGTTTGCTTGTTTTTTTTTTGTAAATGCTAAGTAATTTATCATACTGAGAATGAACCTGTAAATTACTGTTTTATAAAAATGTACAATTCTATTTACTTCTGTGTTAACAGATTAAACACACATTTTTGCAGTGTCTTTAATGTTTTATAGAATACTTCATTGCTTTATGCGTAAACTTAAAGATATACAGAAATAAAATCAGACATTTTATCTTCGATGGATCTTATAGGCAGTGTCTTGTGCTTTCTTTTGAATCTGAGATGTAATTGCAAAGCTAGATGTTAAGAAAACTACATAATACTGAGCTGGCAATATTTCATATCAATGTACTTCTGCGGGTGATGTGTGAATTTCCATTTATCCCTTTGCACATCAGTGTTTCTAATTTTATCAGTAGCATTTTCAGCTGAATGTAGTAGCCCAAAGCAACAAGCGCAGCAGAAAAGTTAGCAGCCTATCAAAGAGGATTTCACGCAGTGGATTTTCCAGACCTTATTGTGGCATTAGGATGTTTTCAAGCTAAAGAAAGGCTCAACTCTGTGTTCTTCTAAAAAACTATGAATAAAATTGAGTCCACATAATTTACTGTGCTTAATTAAACATTTTCTCTTTTAGTCCTTGCAAAGACAAAGTAAAAGAAATATTCTGACTTAAATTCATCTAAAATATTAATCCCATCTTCCCTTGAGGCAGCTTAATCTTAAGACGTTAGCACTACGGTACCTTTCCTGAATCCTCACAATCTCAGTTTTCCTTTTTTTTATGTTCAAAGCAATTAATTTTGAATTATAGGTGAACCTTTGATTAAAAAAATGCAGTTGCAAGATTAATTGACTGGTCAGAAGTCAAATCAGATGGCCTTTTCAACCATGTAGCCATGGCAACCCCTTTCCTACTCACCATGGCCTTCAATAAACCTTTATCTGACTGTTGGAAAAGTGGATTTTATTGAATATCATTCATATTTCATGGTCAGATAGAGCATTTATTATATGAATGCTTTTGGATCTGTATTAAAAAGACGTCCCAGACAGCATTTTATGACTTCATTATTGACATGTACCATTTTGACACATACAGCCCTCAGGACAGTACACATTACAGTAGTGGGTGAAATCAATAACGCATACCATTTTGATGTATTTATGTTTAGAATTCCTTTTAATGGGCTGATAGAAAATGCTTTTGTTTGGGCTCACCAGTCATACCAACTCAAAGAAAATCGAGGGCAAATTTTACACGGCTATTAGCTTAATTAGAGAAGTACCTGTTTTTGTATTTACATAAACATTGTCAGCTGCTCCATTTGAGATTTGCCAATAATGGTTTTGGACAAACAAGTTCTTATCATTCCAATTTATTTCATCTGGGTTCCCTTTTAGGGATAAAGCGTGGTTCATAGCGAATGTTTCGTTGAGAGAGAAGAAGAGAGAGGCAAGCTGAAAAGGAAAAGGGAAAAAGCAGTTCAGACGCTGCACAAGTGAATTCTGAAAACAACAAATGAACAAAGCAACACGCAATCTGGCTGCTGAATGACAGGCGGCTTGAAGACGCACATCTTCTGAAACACTTCCAGTAAGCTTTGAATCCAAAGTGGCGTGATCGAACCATGGCGCCACCAGGATGTGACTCAGTCATATCATCTGGACAGGGAGGCTGACTTTTTGACATTTACTCATCTGATGAAAACTTGAAAAGCAACAGTTGCCTCTCTTGTGAGGGTCCCTAAAGTGACGGCTCACTGACACATAATAATTCCTTTCTTATTGCAGTTATTACATCCATCATATATTTCACGATTTTATTCAATATATGTGACACTGTGATCCATCACATTCAGGTTTTTTTTTTGGTTTTTTTTTGTATTTTGTTAAAGAAAACCCATTGATAGATAGAAACTTCAGAGGGAAGATTCATGATTCACTTCTGCAGCTGTCTTGCACCCAGTGCCTACTTTTGTTTTGCTTACTAGATTTATGAAGCAGGTTGCTCTAAATACATGAAGATGGGTGCTGGTAATGGAAGAAATCTGCAAATATCATCAGGTCACTGTAACACTTTCTCCAGTCACAAACATAGCTGGAGCTGGAGTGATCAAAGAGATTGAAAAGATAGTTTCTCATTTTGTTATTCAAATTTCAGCTAATGAGGAACTAATAATTGACCTGAAAAAGCAAGACTAAAATTTTTAAAGACAAATTGTGCTTAGAAATATTAGGGAAGAATGGCCTAAATGAACAAATGATGCTACAGATCGTAAAAAAAAAAAAAAAAAAAAAAAAAAGTGGAATGATGCATTCATTTACCTGAATCAGTTGGAGATAGATAGAGAGGGAGAGGCTATTTGCTCTGTTTGGTTATTTTAGATCCTGATCTACCTTTGTGTCCAAGTTTATAATCAGTCACCCAGTTTAAGGTTTGATCATATTTAACACTTAATACATCCTTCTTGAATTTGCTCCCGAGTTGTTTGTCACTTAAAAATCGATAGCAACATCAGCAATAATTTCTCAATGAATGGAGTTAGAAAAGGCAACAGTCAACAAAATTAACCTTCATGTTCAATGAACAGACAGCTTTTCAATGCCAAAAGCAAAAACATTGTGTTTATTTTCTCTTTTGCAATTAGAGCAGTGTTGATGTGTGCTGATTCCCATGCTAAAATAACTGTTCCACAGGTTAATGGACAAACAGCTGCTAAGAGATAGGCTTCATCTGAGAGCACTGTAATTAGTCAGCTTACAAATATTGCTCCAAACAGGTAGCATATGGAGGAGTCATGGTTTCATGTGATGCCATCGCATCCGTCTGTTTAAACATGATTAATTTAGGCCATCGGGGTATGTTTACACCCGTTGTTCCAACCAGATATGAAAGTGCGTCATTCCAGTGATCCTCCTCATACCTGCACAAGCACAGTTCGGAGCGCTCCTGAGCTCTTGTTTTCCTGTTTGCACTTTTCTTCAGAAAACATTAATGTAAAAATTGGAATTGTTTTTAGCATCATCTAATGAAGCATCCATTGTGATTTACCACAAAGCCACTAAAGGATGGTTGTAAAAGTCTGCAGCGTGGCCTTGGAGAGTAGATTAATAAAACAAGGATCATCCAAAAACAGCAACCAGCAGCTTGTGCTTCTTCTAACTGTTTGGCGAGCGATTGGGCAGGGAGGATTTGTCTCTGAGACTTTCATCTCTTCCTGTCCCTCATCTCCTCAGCTTTCTGCGGTCTGTCCCTGGCCGGGCCGATAGCTTGATTCATTGCACCCTCACCAACTTACTTTTCCTGGTGGGGAATATAAAAGCCATCAACAGTCTGGAGTTCTCCAGGATGCATCACTCAAAGTCAAATAAGATTTGTGAGTGTTTTTGTGCCATACACATGTGCCAGATCACCCCATTCTTAGAGGATGTGGTGGTATCGCACAGCAGTGAGACGATTTGCGGCTAAGCTATTGGAATCCTGCGGAAAGCCTAAAATCTTATGGGGTGAAGGGAGGGGAACTATCACAGTCTGAGGATTTCTTCCCTCTCATTACGGAAGATTTAAAGGGATTAGTCTATTTTCTTTACCACACAAAGTTTTATTAAATCCTATTGTTATGATTGTGGTTTATAAAGGGTAATGTCCATTCTTGTGTCCTTCCTCTTGTGCTTTGTGGAAAGCTATTTCAGGCTGGGCCGGCTGTTGGGTGTGATATCCACCTCTAAATCTCAGCCCGACTGCATGGCGGATCACCCACAATCCTCATTCAGCCAGTGTAGCCTATCTCCAACTCTCTAGTGCTGGAGAGGATTGATGAATATCTCTGACTCTTACCACTTAGGCTGTAAATCTGTGACATTATCCCTTTACTCTGGTAGCAGTAGCAAATAATTACACCATGTTTATGGAAGCAGTGAGCGAGAACACCTCTTATTTCTTCCTAAGTGCCCTCATAACCTCTCTACACAGCATGGTTGGACTTTTCACCTTTAAAAATCTGCCTTATATCCCTCTGAGAATGGTTTTCACCTGCATCTGAAGCTACAACTGCTTACCAACATCAGACCGTCCTCAAAAATGCCAAAGTATTATTCTAAGAGTCTCATATTACATGGAAAAAAGAAAACGCAAATCCAGTAGAACACAATGAAAATGTTATTCAAAGCTTACTGAAAAATTGATGTCTGCTAAGGATGAGGATTAGTCCAGAGTCCTGGAGATTTAAGGGTAATCACTCTTCACCCATATTGTTAAAGCCTTCATCCAGCATCAGGACCAGTAAAGCTCCAGTGATATTGTGTAATCATTTATTTACTTGCTTTTTTTGTCAGTCATAACTCTTGTGACTTGCAGGACCATAAATATGGATCCCTGTGCTTTTTCTCGAGCTACAGATTTGTCATCATTGTTCTTATCTCAGGCCCTGCCCTGTGCAAAAAATTTGCATGTGTTTGTTTTAATGCTTTGTCTGTGCGCAATAGAGCTCGGAAAGTGAGGCATGGTGGTTTGATTAGTTTGCATATTTTATGTTTACAGTTTATACATGCTGGCTGACTTGTTTGCTGTAAACACGCTAGTAACCCACATTATCATGCAGAGAATATTATTCAACTCCGCTGAGTTGACTGGAAAAGAAAACAACTCTACCAAACTTGTTTCTACGCAGATATAAAATCTCCCTAAGGAGTTGTAAGAGAGAAAATCCAGTGTTTATCAGCTCCATCATCATGATAGACATGTTTCTGTTCCCAGTTGTTCCGTTTGTAATCACATGATCAACAGCCTCCTAGATGGGGTGTCTGTGCTATAAATGAAATTAATTAATACTACCATGTAGCTGAGCCCCATGGCAATGCAGCCTCCTTTTTTTTTTTCTCCAGGAATTAATTTCTGGATGCAAAGCTTTGTTAATTTTGTGAATTCAACTCAGACAATTAAAGTGTTATCATAGCTTTTAAATAGAAGTGCTTAAAAGACAGCAACTATCGCAACTCAGAATGTGTAGATGTTGTATTGCAGTTTTTCAGAGTAGTTCTATAAACAGTGGAGAAGCCCATTGAACAGTCGAAAACTGCTTTGAAAGGTTGAACTTGCTTTTATGTGTGTAACTGAATCAAAGCAATAGCTACTGCAAGCAAGTTGGATTTGAGAAAGCCTCAGGGTTAGAGCACACATTGTTTTGCATTTTAAGAAATGCTACATGATATCAGGAAAAGTGTGATTGCAATACTTTTATTGAATTTTGTAATGGCTTGTTTTTAGGTACACTTTACACTGTGTCGCGGTCGCCACTAAATACATCTTGTATTGCCTCGATTTGTGTACTTTTCATTAATGCCTCCAGTATTCCTCTCACCTTCTTTCCCACCTTTCTGCCTTTGTTTTCTCCTTTTTTTTCTGTCTGCATCCATTACATTTCAAGTAAACCCAAAGCAAGTTTTACATAGATTGATTGACAGACAGATATGCTCAGGTGAATCAATCTATATTGGAGCATCACAGCAAAGGTTGTAATGCTCCACTTGTGAAAAGTAAGTCTGTTTTGCCTCACTTTGGTACTCAGACAAACCTCTGAGAGCCACACTGGAAACAAAAAAGAAGAATATTGTTATAGCTACAGAGCAACTGACAACCTCAATTTCCCTATGGGATTAATAAAGTTTAACCTAACCTAACCTACATTTAACTCTATTTTTTCTTTTCCGTCATTGTAATGTCTCCACTGCTCTTTGTGAGCTAACATCTGGCCCACCACACTTCATTGGTACAAACAGGATAGGGGGACAAATAAATGGAAAAATGATGTAAGGGAACATTTTGAGGAAATATAAGAAAAATAATTTAAACTTTAAGTTTAATATATATATATGTAGATTTAAGCATTTTGAAGCGAGTATTTAACTCCATAATTTATCAAAAATAGAACTAGCAAGATAAATAAAACAATATGCAATACTTTAAGTTAATGGGTATTAATTGGAAGTAGTAAACAAGCGATGGATAGGTATAGAATGTTGGAAATGCCAAATGTAAGTTTGTTTTTGCAAGCGTCTGCGAGTATGTGTCAGAGAACAGCAGTAGAATTGTTCCAGTGTCTGCTCTCAGTGGGTGAAACATGTTGTCCTGCACAGCAGTAGGGGGGATACTACGGAGCAGATTATAATGATACAGAACATCGTCACTCCCTGGATCAGAGCCACTCCGTAGCCATCTGTCCTCTGTCCATGGACAGCCGGGCATTTCTGCATTTGTATTTGTGTGATGGCGTGTGTGCGCGTATGTGCATGTGTACGAGAAGTAATTCTAGACATTACCCGTGCTGTTTTACATATGCTTTGAAAGCCTCTTTTACTTGCTCCCTATTGTTGTCCAGCCATGTGCATGATCATTACCATTTCTTTTAGTACCCAGTTTTTCAGCCAAGTTAAAAATATATAGTTTTGATTTTTTTTTTTTTTTTTACTGAATCTCTATTATAACGAGATAGACTCTTCTTTTCATTTTCTCCACATTGCCTTACATTATACAAAAATACTAGAACTTAATTAGGAAATTAGGACATGACAACTTTCTAGTACTTCATTAAAGAGCTCTAAGTATATTTAGAGAACAACCTTACACTGGTGCTACAGCCGCTCAGTGACCTGTCAGATTATTTGACCTATAGCAGTGCCTTCAGGTAATGTTAAGTGCTTTAAGCATATACTGAATATTAAAGTGGAATTATTATATTTTCTGCTGTTTTACTTAACCTATGAAACATCAGAGGCTAAAGTCGAACTAAAAGCTCTGCCCCACAGAGAGGAAAAAGCTATTGTCCTTTGCAAAAAAAAAAGCAAATGCATAATAAAGACAGAGTTAATGATACAGTCATAGAACAGTGATAAATTAGGTAATGATGCCAACTCACTATGGAGTCTTTTTAAAACAGATAATAAAATATGAGAGAAAAGAGTTATGTTTATACTTTAAACTCAGAGTCATAAAACTACATGAGGGATTTAGATTTCACAATATCTATCTTGGTCCAAATTATTTTAATTAAATTTTTTTGTGTTATGGGATTGAAATGAAGACTTTGCCATTTTTACAATCTCTAGGTACTGTGTTATAACATTTTCTTGTATGCAGTAAAATTGAGAGAACTTGGACTCATACTTTGGGTTTAGAGTTTCAGAGAGGTTTAGGGAACCAGACTAATTACAGCAGTATCACAGTAGTGTGTGCTATTATACTCCGAGTAGAACGACTTCAGAGCCTGGTTGCTAATAATAAGGTTCTGGGCAGGTTGAAGAACTTTCTGTGTTCTCTAGGTTCACGTTTGAAACAGAACTCAGCCACCAAGATCTTAAAGCTTGTTAGTAGGAAAAGAAATAAGTGACAAAAATTCAGGTAAGTCAGATATTCTGATGATTGCAATGTTAGGAAGGGAAAAATATATTGGACTCTCAAGAACAAAACAAGAAATTTAATAACACATGGAGACGTCTTGAAAAGAGGGGATTTTCATTAATTGTGTAATTATTTAAAATCAACTTTTTTCCTGCTTTATATCATGTTATAATGTCATTCTCTCATCAAAGACATGCCCAGAGTGTTGCTTTGATTCTTTCATGCATGTTTGAGAAATCCTTGAGTCTCCCGTGGCAACCATTCATGGTGTCTAAGCGTTGCTCACACAAAGCGGCACCTATTTACCAAAAGCTCTGCCTTGGATCATCTGAAAGTGACAAAGGCCAATTTCAAAAAGTGAGATATGGTCAAATTTCTTTGAAGTTAGTTTTGATATTTTGATATAATTGTCACAACTATAAGTTACATACTTACTTTATTGTGGTTTAAAATGGAACTGCAAATACATAACAGCCCCCTTTTAAATACTCAGTTTTAAAGATTTTTCAACTAGTGCCCATTATTTCAGTCCACCTATGACTAGTTCATATATTGTTCCCTGTAATGGTTGAAATCTTCATCCTTGCTTTAACACAGATATCTTTTTGATACTCTGCACCAACAAAGATATTTTTCAAAGACTAGACCCACAAATTACATGGCAATAACCCTCCTCTTTGTAATGACACCATTATGTTAAAACGGTTTTGAAATGATGAAAAATATAGTCAGGCCTGTCAGGTAGTAGTGAAAAGGAAACATGATCTACAAAAATAATTATCTCATAACTTCAGTAGCACAAATATCTTTTGCTAATGGCCAAACATCTGAGGAGGCTTTCAGATGCTCCATGTGCAAGACTTGCAGGAGCTTTTGTGCTGGAAAAGGTGGCTCTGATCACTTTTATGTGTGTGTTTATTTATTAATGCTGATCTGTGAAACTTTACCTCCAAAAGAAAATCAGTTGAAGCACCTACAATTTACAAATTACACTTGCTCTGAAATCAACATAAAGAATAGATTATTTATTTTACACACAAGGTCATTTCAATTTGCAGATTGCCACACAGAAATGTCTTTGCTTCAAAATGCATATCTAGACCTAGTTTAGAGGTCCCATCTGTTAATATCCTGCTATAATTAGACGGTTTTGTATGGATTTGCTGGAGCAGCCACATGCTGATTGCTGTAGTTCTGCTCACGCTATTATGTGCTGAGTTTCCCCTATATTGAATTTCTCAATGTTATTAATTACAATAGTAAAAATGACAGATTGCTTGATCAATTCTGTGCAGTCAGCTACAAAGTGGAGAAATTGTTCAGCTTTGATTATGTGAAAATGAACTGCCTTATGAAAATTTCCCGAGACAATGAATTCAGCACAACTTCAATCACTAAGATGCAATTGGAAGGCCCCTCTGTCTGCACTGTTTCCACGCCTGATGCGAGTGAATATTTGTGATGCCCTGGGGCATTGTTTCCCCGTGTTACACTGCATCAGGAACCAGAGAGACAAATGGCCCAGGCCTGTCCAAGGCATCAGGACTTCTTCTCAGTTCAACCATAACTAGTAATGTCCTTTCATCCACTGCCTGCAGTGCAGTAGATAATGGAGTTTTTGAAAGAGAAGAGATGATAAAACAAAGGGGGGTAGGGTGGACTTTATGAAATGACAGTGGATGGGATGATCACAGAAGAAACTATTTAGGTATTACGTAAATCTGAATGATTGAGACTTATAAACATAAAAAGCACCCAACCCCTAATTAGGTTTTAAAATATGATATCTGAATAAGAGGGTCAGTATGGATGAGCATGACACTAGGCTAGCTTCATTGGAGATAGACTTAACTAGTATGGCATCTGGCACCCAACCGTTACAAAGACACCAGTTCCAACACTTACACTGGTAAGACCTGCTTCAGTCTTGTCCCAATCAGGGATATAGCTGTACGGATTGTCAAAAAACCTGCCTTGATGTCAGAATTACACAACAGAATAAACTTGTGGTAACGTATGGTATCTTAACATAAAGTGCCAACATAATAAATTTCATTAAATATATCTATTTCACTGAAGCTTTGCCACATTGACAAAGACTGAGAGCATGTACATATGAGTATATGAGTATGGCGACAATGAGTGTTTTTCCCCGATAACCTCAGTTTGTTACTTTTTGATCCTGCTAAATTAAGATAACGGGCTTGGTTAATTAAACTGTCACATGGCAATACCTTGAGGAATTGCAAGGCCAACACAGCTTTAATTGGGTGGCTGCTATTGTCCCTGTATTGCCTCCCTTATGCGGGAATCAACCCCACACAGGGGAAAAAAAACACTTTCATTGCCTCTGGTGAAGGACAGAAGAACTTAAGAATGATTCATATGATGTAGAAACATTTTGAGACAAGTTCAGAGTAATTGCTGACTTAAGTTTGTGAAGAAAGAGCTTTGCGATTCAATCTAAATACTTAAAAATCACTTAACACATTTTAAACCAAAATGTAATTCCTGCAGTTTCCCTGTGAAGACGTGAACACCAGATTAGGCCCACCACGACTTCCTATCGCTTCTTAAGTTTCACGTTAATGAGAGTCAGTGTAATTTTCAGTACATTGTAGTTGTTTCTGTATTGAATTTGTTGATAGTGCTTGCAAAGCCCCATGGACGATGTCAGCAAGCTTAGGATGCATCTGTAATTACTAGCAGCCAATAAACAGCTGACCTCACCATCTCACCTCAAAACACAACAAAGATCTATTACAGAGATTTAGAGGGTTTATAGTGTAAACAACTTGGAGTGATGGGTATTTACACCTCTTACACAAACAACATTAAAGTAAATTCATGGATGTGGTGCATGTATACATATTTTTTTTTAACACTGCCGATTTCATCAATTTACTCCTAATGACCTGCTCAAGATGTACTGATATTTTATTGCTTCTTAATTAGAATGTGAATTTTTAATTAGACCTAATTTATTAAACATTTTTTATACTATATTCTTGGAGCATTTCAGCTGAACACAAATGCCATTTAGGTGACTGAAAGGCATTTCAGGGAGTAAGCACCTCTGAGACTATGTCAGGATTTTTGCAACATTTTTACAAGATGGCTTGATCGCTTCATGTCTGTTCTGCTGTGATGTTTATGAATCTATTGTCCATCTGTCCCTGAAGGTGATCAAAATCTGCCGTGATTAGCAAGTGCGAAGTCTGGGTAATGGTCCCCCTGCCGTGCTGCCTCTTATCCCCTCCCAAGTGCGGATCAAAGAGGATGAAGTTTTGAGCCTGGGGATAATCTAGTCCCTTAGATTGTGATAATGCTTCTCAGGGTGATCATGTGGATGAGAGCGAGTCTGGGCGTGCTCACGGTAGTGTTTTTTTCTTTTTTTTTTCATCCTCATGAGGTACTTGTCAGCGTGTTGGTGCTCAAAAGACAAATGGCAGACAATAGCAGAGTGAGGCAGTGAATTAGTACATGTAGGGAGATGGAAAACACACTTTTGCTGAAGGTGTATCCAGGCAACCACATCAGAATTGATAACGTTTTGCATTCATGACAGATGATTGCTGCTATCTTCCTTTTCTAGCTTTACAGTGATGAAATACAACATATTCTAGCTTAGTGTGAATTCAAATATGTTGTGAGACTTTAATTTGAATGAATACTGTTATAACTGGAAATGTTTTTACTATATTTTTAGTGACTATGATTCTTTGGGTGAATCGCTGAAAAATTATGAGGTACATGGAAAATCTTACACAACAATGTACTTGTAAAGAAAAAAATATGTCAATGTGTAAAATATCAAAAAAGTAACAAAGAACAATTTTGCATGATTGTTCTCTAGTTTGGAACAAAAAAATCATCTCTCCCCTAGCTCCTTCATGTAAAATTATTTTAGTTAGAAAACTTATAAAGGTTTGCTTTGCTCTCACTACTGCAACATTTCATTATGACTCAAGTCTGACCTGTAGCTCGACTTTCCATAACTCTCCCCGTTTGGTCTTTTTTGAGTCATTCCTTGGTGAATTTGATTGTGTGTGGAGCATCATTATGTTGAAAGGTCCACTTCCAGTTCCAATTTTGACTTTTGCCCAGATTGACTCACATTATCTTCCAGAAACTCTTTGATATGATGCAGAACTCATAGTTGAATCAGTGGCTTCAAGCTGCCCTGTCCCGGGGGCAGTGAAACAACCTCAAACCAGAACACTTCTTCCATGCTTTACGCTTGGTGTGAGGTTCCGTTCCTGAAAAGCCATCTGTGACCTCTGCCGCGTATCTGTTGCTGTGGCCACACAGCCTTTCTCTTTGCTTTTCTTCTTGGCAGGTTATTTCAAGAAGGCATTCATTCATTTATTTATTTATGTATTTCAAGCATAAATGTCCACCACTTAGTTTTAAAATTCCTTTTCAAACCCTCTATGCATTCCCTTTAACACCACTAGCTACAGTATTTACCTGCAGAACTTCCAGACTCCTTTTTGCATTAAATAGTCTCTTCTCTTTACCCATTTTTGCTGAGGCCGCCATTCCATAAATTGGCAACCATTTCAAATGTGTGCCACTTGCAGATGATCTCCTTTACTTGAGGATGATCTTCTTTTAATAATTTGAAGGACTTTTTAAATCCCTTCATAGAATACAGACATCTGGACCTTTTTTTGAAGGCCTTAGAGAACTCTTTACATCTTGGCATGATGAGACGATACACTGGAGCACCAAAGAGAGCAGCAGGTCATACATGTCAGGTGTTTATGGATTTAAGAGTATGATAAATATTAGAGAGCAGTTATGTTTGAGTGTTTGCTTGGGAAAATATGAGAAGAATCTCCCTTCTAGAAATATACAGGGTTTTCCAGTTGTGACAGAGTTTTTATTTTCTTTATTTAAGGGCTTAACAAAAAACTAGTGACAGAAAATGATGGAATTACAGGATCAATCAAATTCATCGTTGTTTTTTAAGCTCATTAAAATGTTAAAATGTATCAGTGTTGGTAGATTTGCTTATTGACTGAAAGTGGTGAAAGTTCTTAGTTGTGATTCATTTAGTGAATTAGAGAACAATATCAGATTTTTTTGCATTTGACCAATCAATCACCAATCGGAGACAGTAAATGGGGAAATGGTCAAAGGTCCACTCCTATCTTTGGTAGGTTGATTGGTCCGTCTCTCCTCATTTCTGTATGTAAAGCTTGTACACCTTGTTTACTTCAAACTATTGGTTTGAGAAATATTAAAAACAAACAGATTTAGTTTTGCTTGTGTTCTTTTGTTTTTCTTTCGCCCTGTTGACTCAGTCTGTGAAATGACAGTGAGCTTAAGCTTTGCTCAATCTCATTTTGGTCTTAAGTTCCCTGTTGTTCCGCATGATCTCTTCCCACCCTGATCTGTGTCTGGTGTTGGTGTCCAGCTGTTCTGTCAGCACGACAAGTGGTTCAGGGAACTCCCTCATTGCTCACTGACCAATCGCAAGCACACCAGAATGCTGTCAACGAGAATTTTCCACCCAGTGGTTTGCATTTGTGTGCACCTGTGGTTTCAGCCCGGAGGACAGGGGAGGGAAGAAGGGGGCGGGAGAATGGTGGCGAAGCAGGGCACCGGGGTGGAAAGGCAGTCAGAGTTGGGATTAGGCTATCCCTCTGTCTGTAAAGATTAAAGGAAATAGATTCACAGTGTGCCTCCTCCCTCCCCCGTTTTGTTGTGTTTTCTTCAAAATGCATCACGGGACAGCTGAGGCTTTGCCGCCCCTATTTGCATATTTATAATTTGCATGAAGTCATTGGAGCTTGGAGGCAACTTACGGTCGTATGTGCACGTTTGCATGCAGGCGTGATTGCGTGTGTGGGCATGTGCTTTGCAATTCGACAAGAGAAATCAAAACCTTGTCCAAGCAATCAAATAAACGCGCCTGGAAAAGCCTGCACCAAATCCGTGGAAATCTTAAATTACCTGGACATTTCAAATGCTTGTTACCCAAAATTTAATGGAATGTTAAAAAAAAATACCCTGAAAGCCTTTACTAAGGTGTAAGTACAATGTATCATACTGCAGTAGAGAGCCTACTGTGGAGAGTTACTAGAAAAGATACTCATTCTGCACTGCAGTGCTTTGCTAGCCGAGTTGTGAATCTTATCAGGCAGAGTTGTGGGGGATTTTGTTTGCGTGTGCGCGCGTGTGTATGAGCGTGTGCAGGGGGGGGGTGCGTGTGCGTGTGTGTGTGTCCAGGCCCCTCTGGAGTCCATTAATCCCAAATCTAACAGACATACTGCAGAAGCAGCCTTTGATGTGTGCTGAATCCCTCGCTGGAATATTGGATGCAACTTCTCTTCCCTGTTTTTTTGTTGTTTTTTTTTGCTCTCTCATCGGCAGTGCATTGTTTTGCTTTCCCCCCGTGATGCCGGTGCTGTCCAGCAGGACAGGTGGCAGCCGTGTTAGGAGTTTGTTTACGATTCAGGTGTGTTCTCGCCAGTTCTCTGATCTGTAATTTTACATCTCTGAGCTCTTTTAATCCCATTCTTATCTTGTGTAAGCCTTCTAATCTTTGACCCTAATCTTAAACCGCTGAATAGAATGGGCCAGTGTGGATTGAGGCGAGTTGTTTCTCTCACCTTCAAATTCAATGCATAGATTTGTCACAAGGACCCTAGGCGCTCCAGTCTTTTGGGTTTTTCCCTCTCAAGCTGAGTTTGAAATGTGCCTATAGCTCTATATTTATATTTATTTATGTTTTATTGCCAGAGCCTGGACTTGAACCCTGTGAGTTTTAAAGCTGTTTGTTCATAACTCACCAGTCTCAAGCGTAAAGCAGATGGAGAGGCAAAGAAAGTATAAACGAGATAGTGAGTTGGAAAATGCATTTCTATTTGAAATGATTAACCCCCCCCCAACGGGTGCACTAATAAACTGTTATTGCATTTCCGTCAGTTTCTTTTAATCTAATCATGCATATAAACAGATGAGTGATAGCATTACTGTTTGCGTATGTTTACCCATAACAGAGGCATAGGCGGCCATTGTCTAGACGGCAAACAGTAATTTGGCTGGAACACAGAGGAACATCAATGCTAAAGCAATGGTGCTGAAACACTAGGCATGTGCTTTGGCTTTGCACGAAAGGGGAGATTGCAGTAGCAGACAGACGGCGATAGGAGGAAAAGGCGGTGCAGCAGAAGTAGTGGAAAGGTTGGCAGAGCTCACCGTGGCTAATACATCCAAAGTGTGTCAGTTAGCTCTTTAAATGTGTTAGGCCCCGGGGCTGAGAAAGCCAACACCATCGACTCAGCCCACCTCACTCCACCTTTCCACTTAGCCTCTGTTCAACACCCGCCAATATCCTTAGGGGAGTTACACTGCTGTTCATTGGCAAAATTGATCAAATGCCTTCATGCTTAAGTGTACATTTTTCTCATTGCACTTATTAGGCTCACAAGTCCATGTTCTGGAGGACAAATTTAGAGGATTGTGTGCCATGTATTGTGATGCATGGCATGCAACTTTAGAGATGTTTTGACTTCACACTGAGCTCCATGCTGTGACCTCTCCATTACCCTGTTTAACAGGCAGTAAGAATAGGTGATGAAACTATATATGCCATTCATATGCACCTAGATCAGTCTCATCTCTGGTAAGGTATCAAACTCTAGTCCTTGAGGTCTGACATTCAGCAGTTTTTAGATGTCTCAGTTGAGCAACACACAAGAATCAAATATCTCAGCTATGTCCTCAGTCAGCTTCTTCTTCTTCTTCTTGTGTTTTATGGTGGTTAGCAGACCAACTGTGATGGTCCATTATCACCACATAAAGTAATGTTTTCTCCAGAGTCCTACTCATGATGTAATTTTTTGATTCAGGTGGCTCTTTAGGACTGGAGTTTGGCATCTTCTAAGTACTTCATTTAAACCTCATCATGTAATGCACTAATGACATAATCAAGAGGAGCACAGCCACTGTTTACTAATTGTTTGCCAAATAGTTGGAATTTCAAGGAAATTGTAGAATCCATAAAAAAAATGAGATAAAGTAACTTTCAAAATCTTTTATGCATGCTTTGTCTTTCAGATCAGACACTTTCAAAATATCTGATTTGTATCATTTGCTTAAACTCAGATTTTTCTGTGGCTGCATTATTGGTCAAAATTATCCATACTATTTTGTCATGAGTAGGACTCTGAAGAAGACTACTTTATGTGGTGACTTTCTCACTTTAAGTCTTCAACTCACTATCTCTCTTTTAACTTTACCAACATCTTTCTTCAGAGTAAAAATAAAATTAAGGCAGTCCTGACTTGACTGATA
The DNA here is from genome assembly GCA_903067065.1 of Brachyrhaphis terrabensis. NCBI lineage: Eukaryota > Metazoa > Chordata > Actinopteri > Cyprinodontiformes > Poeciliidae > Brachyrhaphis > Brachyrhaphis terrabensis. The sequence continues at coordinate 6,955 of CAEGAG010228442.1, read as the reverse complement.
TAGAATCTGTGAAGGGAGATACAAATTAGTAGGATGTTGAGGACAGATCACCAAAGATAAAATGTCAAACTACAGGTAGAAACCTGAAAAGCAGTTCAGCTTTTATGAGAATTTGACAGCTGTGATGCCTATAAAGTTTTTTGTTTTTTTTCACTGAATATTTAAACGGGTATTATATTCAATATTCAGTTTTTTTGTATATAAATAAAATCTATGAATGTTTTTTTTTTCCCAAAATTTTGTCATATAGCAGTCAAGAAAGATTTGTACTGCTGATGCAAAAAGGAAACTAATGTGTTTTCTAGTCTGTAAAAGAGCACCATCGATGACTAATTTCTTCTTATGCTGTTTTTTCCACCTTTCGGATTACATTAGGCTTGATTGGCAAGCTTACCAACATGCATCATCAGCCACCTTATCTTTATTTTAGTTTGAGATGTTTTAGTCACTAAGCCGAAGGTACAGGTGGTGGCTGTAAGCTGTCAAATATGCATATATTCACGTTATTATCATTTCCAATGCAGATTTTTCTGCCAAAGCTGGTTTGTTTAGTGCAAAACCCCCCTCTGCTAAAATATTTAAGATAATTTGAAACAAACTATGTAATGCAGTGACAATTTGGCATAAGGAGTTACCATGCAGTCAAAAGGTCAGTAGCTCAATCCTTTTGTGGAAGATACATCAGCCTAAAATTAAATCCCACAATTACCTTGGATCTTCTGATCTGTGGTCAGACATAGAATGACTGAATGGTGTGTGTGTGGGGGGGTGTGTGTGTGTGTGTATGGGTGAAGCATAAATAAGGTCAAAACGAACAAAATTGGTGCAAACCGTTCAATCTTCATTTGCTATATGCAAAGGGTTGTGTTGAGATTGAGAATCAGAAGCACTTTCCCTAATCCTGCTAAAGCGGCACACGTGGGAATGGTTCCTGCACAAAGCCGCAACACCCTGAGTCGCTCAAATCCATTTGTTCAAAACTGAGCAACAAGCAGAGAGAGGGAGACAATAAAGAAGTAATCTAATTCAGTAAACGTGACAGTATTAAATTTATGGTGGATTATATTATTGTATGGATTGTATCTATGAAGCGCCCATGCTTCATCTCGCTCACCAGTCTCCATGTTGCTTCGGGACAGTTATCGCAACAGGGCTCTAAATTCAGTCCAACATATGCTCCCTCAGCACTGGGAACGGCTGAGGGAGCAATGGCATCATTAAAGCACCATGGTTAAAATGTAAAAATTTGGTGGCGTGAACCGCAGCTAAAGACGTCCCTCTCTGAATTAGCAACAATAGGTTCCCCCTCATTCTTTCTTTAATAAGCTCTTTAAACCTGTTTTCTCCTTGGATAGAAACAGGATTTCTGTAATGAGCTGCTGACTCATAGATTCGCTTGCCTTAATTTTTTAAAATTCCTCTCCTCCTTCCATTTTCTTTCCTGTCTCTTTTTCTCACTTCAAGTCTTGTGCTCACTATCTCTCTAAATGGGCCAAGGCAACTTTCTTTGCCATCCACAGGGGCGAGGAAGTAGATAAAGGCTATTAACTGGCAGACGGCTCCTGATCAGCCTCCCCGGTCCCTGATCTAATGTCTCAAACATATCGTGAGCCTCTTTTCTGCTAAGTCTCTTCTGCAGCCTTCAAACACAATTCTCTTGTCTGCTTGGTGAACATTTGTGGCTCACCAAACAGTTGCTTGATAGAAACAGGCACGCAAATATGACCAGGCATAATCTTAATGCTGCCATGGAGCAAAGAAGGCAGCACAAAAAAACAAGTGAGGAGTGAGCAGAAGTAAAACATGGTGCGAGCCTGCTGTGTCTGTTTGTGTTGCTCATGAGCGAACAAGCTGAGATACACACACACAGGAAAGACAGGGAGCACACAAGCATACTATATTTAGATGACAAAGTGCCACAAACCCAGACTAAAGGGGGAAAAGTAAACAAAGGAGAAAGCGGAGAGGAAAAAAAAAAGCAAGGCGGTCCAGAAGCATCCCCTGTTATGGTGCAATCCCCCATGTCCTAATTACACAGGCTTAGAGGAAACGGAGGATTAGCCACCAATTCACCACGCTTCTCGCCTCATCTTCTAATAAGTCCTCTTCTTGTTTCCTTGCCACCCTTTGTGCAACCCCGCGTGTCTCTCTTCAGTTACAGGTAGAAGGATACTGTTGTCCCGAGTCTGTCTTCCTTTCTTTGCCCATTCTTGCCAACATTTACACTCCAGACAACAAAAGCTAAATCCTTTGTAAAAGTAGGTTGTGTGGCAGATCTGTTTGTTTGCGGTCCTCGACATCCTGGGTTCAGCATTGCTGTACAATTCAGAACCGTAGTCTCATCTGTATTACTCCTGTTTCTCTCTGTAAATGAACTTCTCAAGTTTGTTTATTAATTTTTTTGAATTAAACTGAAGCACTTTGTTTGCAGCAATACAATTTCACTCTCAGTGCTGCTTCATTGTAGTCACTTTAAATACTGAGACTCATATCCGCTGTGCAGCCCCATCAGGCGTTCATCTAATTGGTCCCAAATTCAATCTGCACCATACAATGACCCCAATCACACAGCGAGAGTCGCACAGATTCATCTTCAGCAGTGAGAAGAACAAGGAAGCCTGCACCAGATGCCGTGGACCCACACAGCTTAGATCTCAGTGTCACTACATCAACCAGGGAATACATGAAACGATGGAAACAAGTTCAACATGAGACTTGGGACAAATTCATTATATCTAACCCTGTTTTTCAAAAACACTCTTAAAGTTTTATTACACAGAGACCTACTTGCTTTTATGGGTTAAATTCTGGTAGCTTACTGCATGTTGATAAATACTACATGCTTTAAAACATGAAATTGTCCTGGAGTACTCTGAAAAATTATTCGTAGTCCTAGAACGCTTTTACACTTTATCACATTACAACCGTTAACTGCAGTTTATATTTATTCAGTTTATTTTGTGGATATACATATCCTGTATATAAATATATATAGTGTATATATACAGGATATGTGCCTCCACATAATATAAAGAGCTTGGCATTTTTATTCATCTGAACTCAATTCTTGTACAACTAATCTTTTTTGAGCCCATCTCTGCCAGCTCTAAGCTTTTAATGACTTACATTTTTTTGTCCTTTAGCCTTTGGAAAATACCTCAAGCTCAGTCCCCTTGGATGATGAGCATATGTGAACACCGAGTTTCATGTCTGGCCACAGATGATCGATTAATTTAAGTCTGAGCATTGTGATTAAAGTCCTACCTATGATTATGATTTGATCAAAATCTTTACATTTTAGCTCAGTGTCTTTGTTTTGCCGACTGGGCCCAGTTTCAAGTCGATTTCACCCTCTTAACATGTTGTCTTTTTGAATGTATTATCCTGTTTAGCTCTACCATCTTTCACAGCATGATGCTTCCATCCCCGTGTTTCATGTGTTAGTTTTACACTAAACATAGGATTTTTCACAAAACCATAAAAATTCTAATTTTTGCTCATATGGCCAGAGCACCTTATTCCACATCCATGTGGCCACCCATATTTTGGTATCTTTGCAGATGTTTTATAGTCTTTTAGAAAACTTAATCCCTAACATGTCAAGTGTTTTTGGTTTTTTTTTGCTTTTCATGTTGCAGTTTATTCACTGATGTTCTCTGACAAACTGGTAAGGTTTTACCACACTCCTTAATAATTAGATAACTCCTGAAAGATACTGGTTGTACTGAATTTTACTTTGGGGGATCAGAGGAAAGTGGGCTCAATATAATAGTATGTTACACATTCCTGATTTGTATTTCTAAAAATGTTTAAATTGTTTTTCTCTTATTCACAATTATATACTATTTCACAAATACTATACTTCTATTTGTGTTTGTTTAGAAGTTAAAGTCCATGAAATTACATTCAAGAAGTATGTATACTTTTACAAGGTATCTGTCTGTCTGTGTGTTTATGTATATACTGTGTAGTGTTTAATATATTCATAGGATACCATGCGTTGCTAAACTAGGTTATTTAAATTTTTCAGAGTTTTTTAATTAGAATAAACAGCTTGATCACTTCAGGAATGATGTAAGGCTTGTTCTTCTCAGTCATGTACATCTAATAGCTTGCCCATGGCTTCCCTCTTTCAAAAGCTGCAACATTAAAAGACTGAAGCAAAAGCAGGGGCAATCTATGCCTAGAGGAAATGTGAATTATAGAAGGTCTAAAGTCACAGCGTTGGAGAAGAGGCTCAGGTATTTTGATAGGCTAAGGGAAGGACCTTCCTTAACTGACCTTGCAATATTTATTGAGTTCCTCTGACTGCTGTCAGAAGTGAAGGCTCATAGCTGCTCTATTCACAGCAAAAAAAAGTGTGGTTTTCTTTTTATTTGTTTATTCTGTAGGTGATGGAGGATGAAAATACATCAAAGAAGAACAAGACTGAGAAGTTCACTAAAGTTGTTCTTCGAAACAGCAGTTTGAATATTGTAACACAAAACATTGTTACTGTTAAACACTGTTTGCCTTTACTCAGCATGTTTTGGCCTTGGATAGGCTTTCATGGCTGTTCATTACCGTTGAACTTGTTTGTGAGGATTGCCAGCAGATGAAGAAAAGAAAAAGCAAAACAAAAACAAAAAAACGTTGAGATCCCTTTTTCCCACAGATATCTCCAGGTTGACCTTTACTAACAGTTAAAGCTGGCAGACATCTTTCATTAATAATACAACACCAGGCAGCTCTTGGCGCAGCTGGGGAAATCTAAAGCATGTGGGAAAACATGCCAGGAAAAGCAGATCCTATTTGATTAGATTCACTAAAAATAAAACTGATACGCCCTCACATTGCAGATAAACTGACACTGGGGGGGAGGAGTGCTCAATTCATTCAGACACAAAAAGGCTAACTGGTACACACATTCACATGCACAAGCTCTTATGTGGCCATGCAGCATTTGTTTAAGGACAACTTCACATATTTCAGGGCACTTTACTGCTGCTTGGTACCAGTAGGAGAGTGCTGTTTGAGAACACAATTCTGGCAGCCCAGATGCCCCTTATTTCCACAGCCCTGCAGACCCCTTTTTTTTTCCACCCACACCCCCTGGCTCTGCTTGCTCATCACTGATTAAGCTTTGCGTGTTTGTTTTTGTTTGAATATGAGCTTATGCTGCTCCTAGGTTTTTTTATCCTCCTCTCCGCTGTGCATAAACACTTTCTCCTCAGTGTGTTCTTTGAGCAACTTAGCCAAGCATTAGCCAACTGAGAGGCCTGCGGTTTTGCGGCAGAATGCCTAAAGAGAGGATGTGTTTGATCCTTAGATAGGTGTTCTTGATTTAGTCTGTGCATTGCCAGCCAACGGTTTTTCCCCACGGCTGCTGCCGAGCACTTCCTGCTATGCATCCGTATTCTCCTGCCTCTAGCTGTGATGCGATCTATTACACCAAAGATAATTATTCTTTTCATTCTGTTAAGCCGTTCACTCCACAAAACAATCTAGACACACTATATTAAATCACTTTTATACAACCAGAAGTTTGAATTTCCCGACCAATAATTGGTATTTTTGCTACAGTCTTTATGAAAAAAGGTAAAAATGTCAGACAAACATGAATATACAATAGCTCTCAAAAATAAGCACACACTTGTAATAATACAATGTTTTTGTTTTTGTGATTTAAAAGACTTTTTTCATTATCATTTCAAAGCTCTTTTACCCTTGTTACGACCCGACTAGGGGTGGTCAGATCATAACATGAAGGGTTCCTCCTTTTCACATCCCAAGCAGCCAACACACACAAAGTTAAACATTTTACAATGTTATTTATTTTTTTTAAAAGATGTATCTTTGATTGATATGTGACAAATGGAGCGTATAACTTCAGACTAAGCTAATGCCAAAACAACAAACAAAAGGAAACTATCTGAATAATAATCAACTTACCTAATCGAAAATAAATAAACCAAATGACAAAAACTTACCTCCCTAACTAAAAAAACAGGAAAGAACTAAGGTAACATAAACGGCAGCTCACTCCTACAAACTACAAACCAAGGTGTTTAACAAACAAACAGTGTGCCCAGATGAGATGAGTAGAGGCGGAATCTCCAGGAAGTCCACTTCAGCAGCTTTTATATTTGTCACCTCCGGGAGGCCACCAATGGACCTTACCACAGGGGCTGTGTTTCATTGGCTGATGCCAATTCTACGTCATAGCACGGCTACCACATGCTTGGCCGTCTCACAAACACAAGCTTGTGAGACGGCTTGTGTTTACTCTTAGTAAACACATGCTAATGTAGTGCTAGACTACATTGTGGACTAGTAGACCGGCAGAAAGTTTTCGCATCAACAATCGAAAAAGAATGGTTCTCCATTGCCAGTGGGGTATCTGTACTCTGCAACATTGTAAACAGAGTCAGAAATTTTAGCTAAGAGGATGACGGTATATTTTCTGTATAGTACACTAAGGTTAGAAAAAGCAGTGTATGTTTTGTCTGAGGTCTAAGGGGAGCAACTGGGTCAACACTACTATGGTGGGCCACTGTTTTTATGTTTCTTTGCCCTTTCTACTGAGTCGTTTCGCTAACACTGTTAGCAAGTCAACGCTAGCAGCAGTAAGAAATTTTAGAAGACGTGGAATAACATAAACTTAAAACTAAAAAGAGCATCCATGTTAGAAGTGAAAATGACCAGCTGTATAAATAAGTTTTTCGCTGAGTTATATATATATATATATATATATATATATAAAACACAGTTAAGCTCAGCTTGTGAGCTAACATTAACCAGTTAGCACTGTGCTCCTGCTAAATGACACGGCACAGGCAGTTACACGACTCTCCACTGATTTCTTCTACATGATATTTCAATTATGAATTTACTTAATTAAAAAAAAATTAGGAGCCGAGTTGTTCAACTCGGACATAACTGTCTTTCTAATAAGAGAACTGTGGAATCAACCAAC